>JAYMSP010001136.1:0-35706 GCA_036897095.1 Plantago elongata
GACTCATTCGTTGATCCAAAAAGAGTTACGAAATCTTATATTCCAGCTGCAAATGCTCCAAATAGAATTGAAGTGCCAAAAAGTCAACTTGCAAATGAGTCTAAACCACCAATGAACCGTGGGAGACCAGTCTGTTCCAAAAATAAAAATCCTCGAAAACAGAAAGGAGCAAATAATGGCCCGTTAGAGGAAAAGGTTGATAAGACTCCTCATGAGTCACACAACAATGAAAAAGAGATTCAGGTACCTGAAATTGTTGAAAGTGAAAAGATCTCAATAAATTATGTCGTGAATATAAAGACATGAAACCGGAGTGAAATTGATGTCGACACAATTTTCTAATATAATGTAGCGCGCGATATTGTGGAACAAAATGAGGATTTTGAACCTACATCTATAAAAGAATGTAGTCGTAGAAATGATTAGCCAAAATGGAAAGAGGCAATTACTGCAAAAATGAACTCTCTTGGAAAACGTGAAGTTTTCGGACCTGTCGTCCCTACACCTAATGGTGTAAAACCCATTGGATACAAGTGGGTATTTGTGTGAAAAAGAAATGAGAAAAATGAAGTTGCTCGATATAAAGCAAGGCTTATCGCACAAGGTTCTGGAATATTATGAAGAGACGTATTCTCATGATGGATGCGATTACATTTCGCTATCTATTAAATCTGGCTACACATGAGAAACTTGAAATGCGTCTAAAAGATGTTGTTACAACCTATATGTATAGCTCACTGGAAAACGACATATACATGAAAGTCCCTAAAGAATTCAAAATGCTCGAAGTACAGTCCCGAGATGGTTATGCAATTAAGTTGAATAAATCTTTGTATGGACTAAAACAATCGGGACGAATGTGGTTCAATCGTTTCAGCACAATTTTGAAAAATGAAGGGTACATAAATGATCCTATATGTCCATGCGTTTTCATCAAATGATCAGGATCAAAATTTGTCATTATTGATGTCTACGTCGATGACTTGAATATTATCGGAACTCCTGAAGAGTTAGCAAAGGCAGTTGAGTGTTAGAAAAATGAATTTGAAATGAAAGACCACGGAAAAATAAAATAATGTTAGGTCTACAAATCGACTTGGCAAATGGCACGCTTATCCATCAGTCCAATTATTTGGAAAGACTGTTGAAACAATTTAAAATGGATAAAGCTCATCCGATAAATACCCCCATGGTTGTAAAGTCTCTCGATGTGAAACGAGGCCCATTTAAACCTCGTGAAGATGATGAAGAACTTCTTGGCCCTAAAGTGCCATATCTTAGTGCTATTGATGCACTGATGTATCTTGCTAACAATACTACTCGACCAGATATAGCTATAGCTTTTAATTTACATGCAAGGTATAGTTCTTCTCCAACTCACAGACATTGGAATGGAGTTAAACAATTACTGCGATACATACGAAGCACAATGGATATGGGCTTGTACTATCCAAAATGTAGCAATCCAGAATTAGTTGGATATGCCGATGCAGGATATTTATCTAATCCCCACAAAGCTCGATCTCAAACAGGTTATCTGTTTACGTGTGGAGGTACATCAATTTCATGGTGTTCTATTAAGCAAACTTTGTCTGCTACTTCTTCTAACCATGCAGAAATTTTAGCAATTCATTAAGCAAGTCGTGAGTGTGTGTGGTTAAGATCTTTAACTGGACATGTTTGAGAAACGTGTGGCCTTACATTCAATAAGGATGTTTCAATTGTGCTCTATGAGGACAATGCAGCTTGCATAGCTCAACTTAAGGGAGGCTTCATCAAAGGTGATCGAACAAAGCACATATCACCAAATTTTTCTTCACCCATGATCTACAGAAGGAAGGCTCCATCCAAGTCCAACAAATTCGATCAATTGACAACTTGTCAGACTTGTTCACTAAATCACTTCCATCATCATCATTGGAGAAATTGGTTCGAAAGATTGTAATGCGACAACTCAAGGAAGTGATGTAATACTTTATTCAGGGGAGTTGGTTACGAACTTCACTCTTTTTCCCTTGACTAAGTTTTTATCCCACTGAATTTTTCTTGGCAAAGTTTTTAATGAGACAGTATTTCTCACGCGTACCAACAATCACCAACTCATGTCCATATAAGGGGAGTATTAGAGATAGATGTACATGTTAGTGGATGACTAAGGAGTTTAATGGTTAGTGGAGTAGTGGATACCTCTTCATATGCTCCTAGTCCCTTGGATTCACTTTACTCTTATATAAATACTACTTACACTTTACACTTTGAAATAAACTCTATATTATTCTCTTATCTCTTTTTCTTTCAACATGTTATCATCACGAAAGTATTCAACCAACTGAGATTATAAAACCTATATACTTGTCGTACGAACCGAAACCGAAAGAAAGGAGAAAGAAAGTCTCATTCGGCTATATTTACATCAGTCCAGAAACAGGTAGGAGATGGTAAAAATAAGCGTGTCACACTCATGATGTTGTATTGAGTCATCATCTTCAAAACCTTCTTTTTCTCCCATCTTTTAATATATCCATCACATATTGTAGTATATGTGCATGAATAGAAAACCTTTTCTTTTTCCCTATACGATAAGTATTAAAAGAAAGTTGAGCAAATGCTTTGTTTTCTTCTCTACAGTATAAAGTCTTTTTCTCTCTCTGTTTGCACAAACAAATTGGCATGAAACCTTTTCTTCATTACAAAAGCCATGATTAAGTTTATAATATCAAACCTTTTCACAAAACATCACAAAATGTTTTATGTCCTTTTCATTTTTTCATGACATTTAATCGGCAGCTAGCCCAACCGCCCAGGTCCGCGTGGAAGTAGAACTATAATATATTCATATGTTTCTTTCTATAGAAACAGTAAGGCAGTGCTAATTGTTCTTTCACAAGGTTGCATCCCGTATGCCACTAATCCTAAAACTTCTACACAGGCTTTCTTGAAAAATTCAAAGTGGTCGAAACATCATTACTGGTTGTCGTCATTTGAGAAGGATTACATAAAAACTTACATAGAAGCAAGATACAGTTTATAAGGAGTAAAGACTGCTCAAAATAAACATCGTAAAGTTGTACATCCTGCATCTAAGGCCTCAGTCTTACAACATACCTTGTGGTTACGCAATTAAGCTGCTTCATTACCTAACTCAAGCTGCTTTTTCCCTAGAAGTTGAGTTGACCAGCAGGATCTTTGGATAGTGTAACATATTCGATGCATCTTCTTGGTTCTGGACATTCTGGGGAACTCTGCCAAAGTTTAGTTTCAAACTCAGGATCCCCTCATCTTTATATTCTTTCACATCATGTTATGCTCTACTGTGCACCTGATATCACAAAATCTGATCTAACTGGAAAAGATACGGGTGTGGAACTCTGGGAATTTTTCCAGTGAAAAATGAATTTTCTGCTTAGTACCTGGATATTTTTTGTAGTCATTTTGCTCGATCTCCTAAACAATTAGGCTTCTGAAGAGCCAATACGAAATTTATGTACCTTCATCTTTCCATTAAGAGCAAGTGCAAGTAAATCATACTCCTCCACATACCAGAGTTCTGAGACTGTTGCCTGAAATAGTCAGATTATGTACAATGGTGAAGTGGACAATTCTGTGAATTATTTTACAGAGGTGAGGGGACAAAGCAGAAATTTGGTATACTACGGAAAAAAAGATTGAAGTACCTTCAGTCCCCGAATCTGGTTATTCAAGTTATTTACAAGCTCATGAAAAATATGAAGCCCTGGCATTTTATTTTCCTACATAGCACAATAAAAACTACAGTTAATATATACTCAGAGATAGTATGATAATGATAATGATAGGAATCAAGAGTTCATGTTTATAAAAGTAGTATAGAAATAAGCCTCAGTACTAATAGTATTACTTGTCTTGCACACTTAATTTTTCGATTACTACCCCTATTTATTATGGAAGGGTCTTTACAGAGTAAAAACAAATGTCAAAAATAGGGGTAAGAATGTCAGAATGTAGATTAAATAGCTAAAACGTCAAAAAAAATTACAAAATTTTGCTAAAATTTCATTTATTCAAACAACGTAGGGAGTAGAATTTTAATCACATTAGGTGTATGTCCTAAATTAGTGTATTCCTATTTTCACCTGATTCCCTTTACCAAGTTAAATTCTTATTCTACAAATATAGGCTCAAGGGCTGTTGTTAATTTCATCTTCAATTCAATCAATTATTCATAGATTGATCATTGAGCTTTGAGTTCCTTTCCAACTACATACGTTTTCTCTATCAGGAAGTACGGAAGAGGTGGGTGGGTCTGACGTGTAGTTTTTGCATAGAATTGAGGGAATTATCATCTCATGGGATGATGACATAGTCATATGACTATATTCGATCATATTGCCCACGCTGAACAGTCTATGTATTGTCAGCATACTAGGAAAGATGGTCCATCAAAGTGTTGCTTTTGCGCAATTTTACGGGTTCAACTAACTGGCCTAGGGGATAATTTGAGATCTATTTCCTCTCATATGGGTGGGTGGGCCTTGGTTTTTTTTTTTTTTTTTTTTTTTTTTGAAAAGCTAATGTGACTCGAACTCCCGACCTATTGGTTGCAGGGGAAGCGTATTACCGACTGAGCTGCATTTCATTGTCAGGTGGGCCGCAGAGATTTTAATGATGTATTAACAGTTGGGATAGGAGCAAATCCTACTCAAGTGGCTGAATAGAAGGGATTTGGAAAATGTAATGGAGGATCTCAATAAACTTGAAATGTGATCTAGGAGAAACTATTTCACTTGGTTTAACAGACAGGCAGGGAGGTTAACTTACTCTAAGTAGACTCGTTCAAAAATTGGATTATAATAGGAGATGGTGATGCACTAGCTGAAATGATAAAACCTCGAATATCTGATCACTCCCCTATCTTGATCCACTAATTAAAAGTGAATATTAGCAGACAGGCCGTTCCATTTTACAAACTGTCATGTTAAGCATGAGTTATTTTCACAGGTGGTAGCTTTACGTTAGCAAGGATCTGTGCAGGGTAGAAGAAGGCCTCGAGGGTGGTAGAAGCTTAAGCTTTTAAGAGTAGAACTAAGGAAGCTAACTATATGATGTTAAAATACAACTGAAGAGATTGAAAATAATAGAACACCAAATGACCAAAATATGTACTCAAAGCTAGTTTTAGCTTGTGTAGAACCAAGCTGTTAAGGAATCCAAGTGGTGTACCAATGAGCTAATGAAATGGCAAGGTATTACAGATGAAGTTTTGAACCAAAGGGCTAAAGCACATTGGCTGCAAAATAGGGCTAGAATCAAAGTTAATGCTATCCACAACACTCATACCGAATTTTAAACATCTACTAATACTTGAAATTAAAAAGAAAAAAATAAGTGATTGCTATCCTTGTTGACCGATCTGGGATCAATGTGAGAAATTCAAATTTATTACTCTAATGATTAATACACTTAATTTTAGAATAAAAATTGAAGTATACGATTAGCGTAGCAGAAAATGATGTTGCAATATATACCTCAAGCAATGTCTTGGGAGGGCCCAAAAGCCGTGCAAACGACGTATGAAGCATCACCTCATTATACTGTTCGAAAAGTATAAGACCATTAGATAAAGTTTCAAGATAAAACAAACAGCTGGTTATTGTGACACAGAACAAGGCATTAAGTCCTGGGGCAACAGCAATGGCAACTTGCTCCATCTATAACTTGCTACTCCGATCCCAGCAGAGCAGGGAAGGGCTTAGTGCATGGAGTTGCCCATATTGTTATAGAGAACAATGCACCAAGCCACCAATATGTTAGACTACACACATGCACGAGTCAAAATTTGGCCTTCATATGTGTCTCCCTGCCACTTAAATAAATAGATTAAGTTTTGGTCCTTTTGGGCTTCATTTTTGAGGACTGAAAATTCAAAAGTTTGAGCAAATGGAATTATGACGCAGAAGAAAGCCAAAACATAATTTATTTTGCAAATAAGAAATGCCAATACTTCATTTGTATTAGAAGTGGACGAAGTATTAAACTAGTCCTAACTTTCTTTTTTTTTATTGAAACAGCAAAGGTGACTCGAACCCTCGACCAATTGGTTGAAGGGGAAGCGTCTTACCAACTGAGTTGCGCTTCGTTGTCAAAACTAGTCCTAACTGAATGGTATACCAGTAGGAACTATAATTTTTCTGTCTTGATTTTATTTGTTATGCGACAGGTGAGTTCTAACTTCTAGGGTTTGTCTTATACTCACAAGTTGTTCCTTTGGAGCATGTGGAAGAGCAGATCTTAGTTTAGCACGAACAGTAACTGGATCAGTACCAGAGAGCACCTGGGCATGGCAAACATGAATTTAGAGCCATCAACAATTAATGTTATACTTTTCAAAACTCAACTTCAGTGGTACACATATTTTATGCAGACACATTGTGTGAGCAATGCATGTTAATGATCATCCAATTGAAGCCAAATCTACTGGTGAAAATACTCAGAATAAACTGTGGTAAATGGCATCGCAATGGATCCAATGCGACGAAGGTAAGGATATAAACCATGTAATAATAAATAAACACACAAAGGTTTTAAACACGTTAAACGTGATGCTGAATATATTTTGCTATTGGTCTTCAGTTAAAAAAAAATATATGGTTTCATTGATTTTAATGTACTAATTCCAATGTGAAGCCTCAAACAACTCTATAATTTAAACAAGTACCATGGTTTGTCTTTAATGGTGAAGTAGGAAAATAGGGCAGAATTTCAATCAAAGGATTCCTGAAGTGAACCGATTGAGAGGAAGACACAAGAAGAAACTACGAATGAGATTTTTTAATAATATCTCCCATAGTGTTATTTCACAATGTTTACGCACGGAAAATAGGCTGAACAAAGAATCATTACATCTTATAAAGAGCCGGTCTTTTTTAACATAACTAGTAGGAACAATTTGTGCAAGAGACTAAAAACTGACCTGCCAACAACCTAGAAGCACACCAGTTGAGGTCAAAACCACTTGATCTAGGATAATATGCAAAGGGCGGATACCCTCTGCAACAGCTCTCACAGCATTGGTTTCAGCTTCAATCTGGGAAACAAGGCCGTCATAAACCACAGAGGCAATAACTGAAGTTGTGATGTCCAACTGTAAAATTACCTCTTCTTCTGTAGCATGTACAGGAGATTTGTGATGTGAAGCATGGAACATACTGAAATGGTACATACTTGAGTTCTGAAACCAAATAGCTAATCAAGTAGCAAGTAAACCTAATTAGGAAGATGGAAATACACCTTATTCAACATGCAAAGTTCTTAAAGCAACTATCTTTCTCCATGTTCTTGTAACATCTAAATTTCTTTAACATAATAGGATGGAACTCTTTGTGGTAAAAGCTGAGGATAATTTACCTTTATCAAAGAATGGCATAAAAGTATTTTTTACAGCCTCCCTGCAAAAAATGCAAAACTTTACATGAATCTCTAGCATTTATATGATGAACCAGAAGGTGCACAAATATTTTCCTGATTATTATATTCTAAAAAAATACTAACCAGATCACTCAATGTATAGATCAAAAGTGCTTCATTTTGGGGAGGATTATATACAGACAATAATAGATTATAATATCAGAAAAGAGGCAAGTTAGCAAGTACTAGGATACAAGATGTATTATACAGAACCTATTTATGTATGAATACAGCAACTACACTCTCAGGTGATTCGACACATGCAGACTTGCCCACTCTCTCTTTGAACAGAATCAAGTTTTTTTTTTAAGTTTTGCACAGATGTTATGAGGATTTGACAAAATATCTCCGCTAATTTGCTTCTTAAGATTCTTTAGTTTGAATATTTCTATGGAATGAGTGATCTGAAACATAATATATAGTTCTGATACCAGAGAATTGGATACAAGAGATATAGATTTTTTACTAGTGACAAGTTACAACCTTTCCATTCAAGAAGAATTGGACTAACTGGATGAAATCAGAGTGAGTTGAAGTTGACAGGAGTCAATGCCTCCTGACCCTTGATTAGACTCCAAGGCCAGGGCATGTTGAGAGGGAAGAAAAAGATAAAGCTACAACCAGTTCTAGATTAAAGTGATTGCCCTACCTTGTGGACCCTGGCTTTCATACACGAAACATAATTGTATAAGAGTGGAGGAAGTAACACCACATAAATGACGGGAGAAATTGAATATACTAGAATCTATTTGGAGAAGCATGGAAAATTAAATAGAGTTACATATAGAAATAAGGATGTGAAAAAGCCAACAAGTAGCCAAATCATTATAAAAATCAAGTCTGTATCCATGAAATCAGCAAATTCCACGCCAAACCTAATAGGTTTCATATAAGCTACAAGGAGAATCACTGGACATACTAACACGGTTTATCGACCAGACTGGCACATTGGAGCTGCTGTTTGAAAATTCCACCAGCAACTTACAATATTTTTTCCATGAAAAAACCCACCATAAGGGTCCCTATCTGTGAGAGACTCACATCCCTTACAATGTCCGTTCATGGTTCAGGAAAGCCAACAATGGTACTCTAGAGATTAAAGAGCATATTAAATGAACCATTCTAGGGTCACTAGTTGTGATGGTTACAGAAAGGGCACCGACTGTGATGAGACATATGCAGAGAAGACACTCGAGCAGTTCTCTCAGTATTTAATCCACAAATCGTCTGCAGTGATCAATGGAGGGAAGAGAACATCTGCTATGAAAACATCTATAAATGCAAATAACAACAGATTTTAACAGCATCTCTGCAAGTATTAAGAAAGCCTTATAATCTACAATCGTTGTGGAAGCTTTGTCACCGTATGCCCGTTAATCAAGACATACTTCCTTTAAATCTATGGTATTCAGGTCGATAAGAATTTGCTGCCACTCTTAAAAATGAGTAACCAACACTACAGTCAAAAATATAAAACGTATCCTTAGTTTTTTATTCTACATGCTTTAACTCAAGAACTTGAAACAAATGTAAAATAATAGGGAACCAAAGAGAAGGAAGCAGGTCTGCTGATGCAAAAAGAACAATCAAGATGTGAATCTTAACAAACAAAAACTTACGAGATAGGAACAGAGTATTCAGTACTTAGATATAAAACATTGGCCCTGACTGGGGGATTTGCAGCCTGAACAAAAAAATAATAGATCTATAAATATCACAACCAGTTTGAGGAACAAGGCAGCAACATAAACTCAAAATGGTAATATGTGACTCAACTTCAGTATTTACCTTAAGCACGGGTGTCACTGTCCCATGCTTCAGAGTAAATATATCTGACAGTGATAAAGACTGCGAAGTTTCTCCTCCTTTAAGAAAAACTGCCCCATTCTCATCCAAATCTTTCGCCATCTTTGCATAAAGAGTTGATCTCTTTTCGGCAGTTGACATCAAAGACCCTACTTCGGTGGAACAGTTTAACATTATAATCTTATCTATGTCCGTGTTGAGATGCTCCAGGATATACGAAGTAATTGAAAAAATACATAAAAGTGTCAAATTCAACTTTGGCATAGGAAAGATGAAGTGATAAAGAACTATCCAGGCTAGCACTGTGAACAAACTCAAATCTATTACAGAATCCAAATAATTTCCCAAGTCAGAGTGTCAGACCAAACTGTAAACTTGCTGACTACATATTACACTGTTACTTGTATAAATTAGTGATAAACTAGCATCCCACGAGATAGTGATTGCGTAAACCAAATGACAAACTGCTCAGTAAAGATTAACAAAACTGGAAAATTTACGATTTCAAGTTGATTAAAAGATAGACTTCAGATTGTGCCACTGGCATCTACGAGAATCACAATACATAAAATCTACATAGCACTGCTACATTGTGATTTTTCTTATGATATCCCAAAACTATTCAGTCTGAGCACAACAATCCAATATAATAATTCTCCCTTAAACCCCCGAGAACTGGTTAATACTAAGCAACATCAACAACTAACCATTTGCATAATCTTATATCAGTATGGGATCAAAAGGACGACAAAACGCAACTCAGTTGTAATATGTTTCCGCCTCCCCTCCAACCAATAGATCAGGTTCGAGTCACATTCGATTCAAAAAAAAAAAAGAAACCAAAATAATTGCAAGGAATATCATCACAGTACCTCTTCCGATCAAATTATTATTGAACGATTTTTTCAAAAAATAGATAAACAAATAATTGAATTAAATTAATAAAAACTGTCACAGAGTATAAAGGGGAATTATACCTGAAATTGCACCTCGAGAAGTATTGTGGAGAGCCATCTGAAAGAAACAGTAAGAAACCACAGCACTGATAAGCCAAATTACTGTAATTTTTAGAGAGCTTTTCATTGAGCCTCTTCTAATGATCAATCCAGCATTTACAACACTGTTATACACATAATCAGGAAAACGATAAGATTTGTATTCTCTGGTTTTCTCTTTTTGTTTCTGTTTTGCTGTTCAGTCGAATGCACTTCAGATTATCAGTTCAGCTACTTCCGCGTGACAATGGAAGACATGTAATCAGGTTGCAGCGTGACTGGCGTGTCTCGACAATAAATACTCCGTCCTAGTCCAACTTACCCAACTTATACACGCAAGTCAGATACAAATTTTAACTAAATGACCGAATAAAGTAGTAAAATTGTACCAACATTCCACATCTAATTGTAAGGATGAAATGTATCACTCTAATATGATATGAGTACTTTTGGAAAAACTCAAAAATAATTCAAAGTGGACAATATTATATCAAGTAGTGGAAAAATCATAAAAATAATTCAAAGTGGACAATATTATATCGAGTAGTGGAACAATCATACTAACTTTGCTAGTGGTCGGTTCGTTACAAAAATAGTTGTAATATATTTTAGGTAATTACAATACAATAAAGATTAGGCTAATTTCAGCATGACTTAACATTGTAATAATGTTATTAGACCATTCAGAATTTAACAAATGTCAAAATTGTTACGTCCCCGAGCTATTTTGGAAGGGATAACAAGATTAGGATAGAAGAAATGGGAGAAGCATTAACAAAAGGGGAGAAATTAAGACGAATTGAGAGAGAAATTCTACAACTAAAACAATTTCATTACTTGGTGTTTCTAATGAAACTGTGAATACAAATAGGAAAGGAAAACAACTGCAATGGCTATAAGCCAACGAATACAAGATAAACCCTAACTCGACAGAAATTCATGGATCAGCCAATGAATCTTGACTTATTGAATAAAGACAGAAATATCGCCATTGTTGAGTTTCATCAAGGACGACAATACAGCACGAAGTTTCAGCGACCTGGGGATGAGATTGATCCGTCGGTTGAGATTGTTTCTGGTACGATTAAAACATCATCGTTGGATGGGTTTTGATCGGGCGGCTGATATTGATCGAGAGATCAGTCTCTTTGGTTTTAATTGTTAACACGTTTTTTACACGTGTGTTACGACTCTTTCCTTCAAAATTGACGCATGAATCTTCTCTGATTCAATTGACATTGCAACATCACCGCCTTCTAACTCGGCGATCATAACATTGCTCCTTCCTTGAGTTGATGCTTGTCCACTAGCATCAAAATTTGGGAAATTGTTAGTGAACACAGCATAATCTTCCCAGGTAGCTTCGTCTTCAGAACCATTTTACCACTGTATCAGAATTTGTGGGATGTCAATGTTGTTTCGAGGAACAATCCTTCTAGCCAGTATTTTATATGGCAAAACATGAAATTGCTCATCTGCATTGGTGAGAGGTAAGGTGAGTGATGGAATGTCTTTAGCTCTAACCTTTTTCTTGAGAAGTGAGACATGGAAGACTGGGTGAATGGTGCTATGAAGAGGTAACTGGAGTTTGTATGCCACATTGCCTATCTTCTGCAGAATCTTGTAAGGTCCATAATACTTGGCAGATAATTTCATGTGTTTCCTTAGAGCTACAGAGGACTGTTTGTATGGTTGAAGTTTTAAATAAACTTCATCTCCTTCAGTAAAGCTTCTATCAGTCCTATGTTTGTCTGCATGTTGTTTCATCCTTGATTGAGTTGCAGTGAGATTTTCCTTCAGTAGCTGAGAGATCCTGATCCTTTCTTGTGTCCATTGCTCTAAATTCCCTTGATTAGATGGCAAATATGGTCCTATAGAAAGTTGTGAAGGAATGTAGCCATATAGAGCTTGAAAGGGAGTTAGTTTTAAAGCCATAATGGTAATTTGTATTGTACCAGAACTCAGCCATAGCTAACCACTTAGACCATTGTTTTTGTTGTTGATGAATCATGCACCTTAAGTAATTCTCTAAACATTGATTAACTCGTTCAGATTGACCATCTGACTGTGGATGATAGGCAGTAGAGTAATGCAATTTTGTTCCTATAATTTTAAAAAATGATTTCCATAAATTGCTAGTAAATATCTTGTCTCTATCAGACCAAATGCTAATTGGCATGCCATGTAGTCTGTAAATATGATCCACAAAATTCTAGCTACAGTTTTAGCAGTGAAAGGGTGAGTTAAAGAGATGAAATGAGCATACTTTGAAAATCTATCAACCACAACTAAAATTGTATCTTTTCCTTCAGATTTTGGGAGACTCTCAATAAAATTCATAGTAACATGGGTCCATGCTTGATCAGGAATGGGGAGGGGTTGAAGCAAACCAAGATAAGCAACATTATAACCTTTACATCTTTTACAAACATCACATGTCATGATAAAATAAAAAATGTGTTTTTTCATGTGAGGCCAAGTAAAGACTGATTTAGCTCTATAGTAAGAAGCATGCATTCCTGAATGTCCACCCACAGAAGATTCATGTATGTGTTTGATAATCATTTCTCTAACAGTAGAATCATCACCAATGTAAAGTTTACCTTTGTACTTGTGGGTACCATTCAAGTACTCATAATCAGGCCTGGCAGCTGCATCAAGAATGAGTTCTGATATGACTTGGTGTGCAAAAGTGTCATGCTCATAGCTAGCTTGTATGGTGGCAATCCATTGTGGAACAATTGTACTCATAGCCTGGATTGATGTTTCCTCATGCCTCATTCTGGAAAGTGCATCTGCAGCTTTATTTTCAGCACATAGTCCAGTCCCATTAATTTTGCAATCCATTTGTGTTGTAGTGTAGAGGTTAGCTTTTGATCTAGTAAATGTATGAGGCCTTGTTGATCTGTCTTGATGATGAACTTGTGTCTCTGCAAATAATGCTTCCACTTTTCCAAAACCATTAATAATGCTAAAAATTCCTTTTCATAAGTGGATAGTGCAGCATTTTTAACACCTAAACCCTTGCTTAAATAAGCAATGGTCCTTTCCCTGAGTGAGCACTGCTCCAATGCATGTACCTGAAGCATCAGTTTAAATAGAATGGTTTAATAAAATCAGGCAGAGCTAAAATAGGTGTAGTACTCATGACTTTCTTGAGATCTTGTAAAGCCTTTTCAGTTTCACTGTCCCAGTGAAAATTATCTTTTCTCAAGAGTTCATATAGTGGTCTGCATAACATTGCATAACCATGTACAAACTTCCTGTAATAACCTGTGAGGCCTAAAATACCTCTCAATTCTTTAACATTATTAGGGGAAGGCCAATTGAGTATGCATTTTACCTTCTCAGGATCAATGGCAACACCTGACTCAGAATTAATATGTCCTAAATATTCAACATGAGTCTGACCAAATGAGCATTTGGATTTCTATGCAAACAACATGTTTTGTCTGAGCAACTCAAGTACAATCTTAACATGGTTAGCATGGTCATTCAATGAGGGACTATAAATCAATATATCGTCAAAGAAAACTAATATGAACTTTCTGAGATATGGTGAAAATATGTGATTCATAAGTGATTGAAAGGTAGCTGGAGCATTGCTCAAGCCAAAAGGCATTACCAGAAATTCATAATGGCCCTAGTGAGTTCTAAATCCAGTGTACTTGATATTACATTTCTTCATTCGAATCTGATGAGATCCTGATCTCAAGGCAACTTTACAAAACAATATAGCACCATGTAGTTCATCCAATAATTCATCAATGATAGGCATAGGATAGTCATGATTGACAGTTAAATCATTGAGATATTATCTATAATCCACGCACATTCGTCAAGAACCATCTTTCCTTCTCATTAATAACACAGGAGCATCAAATGCACTAGTACTATTTTGAATAACACCTGAATGCATCATTTCTTGAATTCAGGCTTAAGGATGATCTGATGTTCTATATCTCTGACAGGTTGGAGCCCCATTGGTTCTGCAAATGCATCAGGGAACTGGTGCAAAGCTGATTGTATTTCGGGTGGAATTGGTGTGACAGGTACTGCAGTGATGGCAAAGAGATGTCCCATAGCACCAATAGGACCTTTCTTGAGTAATTTCATCATGTTTTTTCCAGTAATGAACTTGCATTCAACATTCAAAGTAATAGTCTGGAAAGCAATTCTTTTTCCCTGCACAGTGAGATGCACCATCATCTTAACATAATCTAACTCAATTGTATTGTGTAATTTTAGGAAATCACCACCTAATACTAATTGATAACCACCAAGTTTCACTTATCTGTCAGGATTAGTAAAGTGAGTGCCCTGCAGTTGCCAAGAAAAATCTGGGCAGATATATGTGCTAATAAGAGTGCCTCCTCCTGGAATACTAACAACCATAGTAGGTGCTTTAAGTATGTTACAGCCAAATCTAAAAGTTTTTTCCTCATCTACAAATGAGGTAGTGCTGCCAGGATCTACCAGTATGAAAAGAGAATGCTTGTCATGTTCACCATAGAACTTGAAAGTATTACAATTGACACTTCCCAACATAGCATTTACTGAAATTTCAAAAGTGAGTGTTACTTCTTCTTCAGTAACTTCCTTTGCCTGCAGAGAACTCAAATAAGCTTGTTCTTCTTCCTCAGTCATGACAATGTAAAGAGTGGTAGTGGAACACTTATGGCCCTTGACCCACTGTTCATCACAATTAGAACATAGACCTGATTCTCTTCTTCTACTCATTTCTTCTTTAGTGAGTAATTTCCTTGGTACATGAGCATGATCAACTAATGGCTTGGGCTTAAAAACTACAGTAGGTGTGAAAGATTTTGATGCAATTTGAAACTGTTTCACATGAGCTTTTTGCTTCTTATACCAACTATCAAAAACTGAATATTGTTCCTGAATAGTGTGTTTTAAAGTAGCTGGATGTTGAGCTAATGTAGCCACTCTCAACTCTTCTTTCAAGCCTTTAGTAAAAATGCCAATGTAAAAATTTTCAGACTGCCTGTTACCAAATAAATTAAAAATGGCCTTGTTTCTTTCAAATTTTTTCACATAATCATGCAAGGTACCAGTTTGTTGAACATTAGTGAAATCAGCAACCACAGTTTCTTCCTTTAAATCCCCAAAACGTTCACACACATTTTCAACAAAAAATTGTCATGTCAGAGTAGTAAGCTCAATAGAAAATGTTTGAAACAAAGTTTTTGCATCTTCATCAAAATTACAAGCAGCAATGGATGATTTTTTATCATCAGGGATATCAGGCATCACTCTGAAATAGGTCTCACAACTGAGTAACCAAGAGTAAAGATTAGTCCCATCAAACCTTGAAAAATCCATTTTTGGAATGTAAGCATGACTGCCAAGATTTTTTGTGTGAGAGACAACATTAGATTGTTGTCCTCCATTATCTTCCATAAATACAGTACCAATACCAGTTGGTGGTGGTTGGCGTGCGTGGCCTAGAACAGACTCAGGATTCCTTCCACTCATGTGTTCAAAAACCTGATCTAGTTGTTTTGAAAGAATTGCAAAGTAACCTTCAAGTCTTGTGCTTCAGCAGCTTGATTCAAAGATAAAGTGTCAAGTTGTCCCTGGAGACTCTGTAATAATACACTATCACTAGTTTGTTTTACAGTGAGATCATCTAAGTGGGTAACTAAAGCACCTTACATTTGAGCTACATCATTAAGCTGACTAATCTATTGTGTTGTCATTTTAGGTGAGTAGGCTTCGTAATCAGAGGAATTTTCGAGCGGGCTGGCTCTGGATACCACTTTGTTACGTCCCCGAGCTATTTTGGAAGGGATAACAAGATTTGGATAGAAGAAATGGCAGAAGCCTTGACGAAAGGGGAGAAATTAAGACGAATTGAGAGAGAAATTCTACAACTAAAACAATTTTATTACTTGGTGTTTCTAATGAAACTGCGAATACAAATAGGAAAGGAAAACAGCTGCAATGGCTATAAGCTAATGGATACAAGATAAACCATAATTCGACAAAAATTCATGGATCAACCAATGAATCTGGACTTATGGAATAAAGACAGAAATATCACCATTGTTGAGTTTCATCAAGGACGACATTACAGTACGAAGTTTCAGCCACCGTTGGATGAGATTGATCCGCCGGTTGAGATTGTTTCTGGTACGATTAAAACATCATCGTTGGATGGGTTTTGATCGGGCGGCTGATATTGATCGAGAGATCAGTCTCTTTAGTTTTAATTGGTAACACGTTTTTTACACGTGTTACGACTCTTTCCTTCAAAATTCGACAGAAATTCATGGATCAACCAATGAATCTGGACTTATGGAATAAAGACAGAAATATCGCCATTGTTGAGTTTCATCAAGGACGACAGTACGGTACGAAGTTTCAGCCACCGTTTGATGATATTGATCCGCCGGTTGAGATTGTTTCTGGTACGATTAAAACATCATCGTTGGATGGGTTTTGATCGGGCGGCTGATATTGATCGAGAGATCAGTCTCTTTAGTTTTAATTGGTAACACGTTTTTTACACGTGTTACAACTCTTTCCTTCAAAATTGGCGCCTGAATCTTCTCTACTTCAATTGACATTGCAACATTTCCGCCTTCTAACTCGGCGATCATAACAACAATCTAAACTATTCTGGAATGAGAACTATTCCATGGGGAAGGACTTCAATTGATAAAAAATGAGACTTAAAAAACTCTGTGAATCTAGCCAATGCTCTTCCACCAGAGAACGTTCTTTGTAACTCGACCCGACGAACTCAACCAAATATACAAGTGTGATGTGTCTCTCTCTTCTCCCTCCCCCCCTTCTAGAATTCAGAAACGTGCAAGGCAAGACTAGTCAAGATATGCAACAATGTAAGTAGATCTCGATATGCTTCCATTGTGCTAAGGCTTGAACCCTGCAAGAAAAGCAAGAATATTAAGGTTTTTGAGGCGACTCCAAAAATCCCTTTCAAAGAATAATTATGGCAGAAGATTTTCAAGAAAAAATGAAACAACAATGGCAAATTTAGCTACAAGTCAATAGTCTAATTGCTCCAATGTCTCGGTGTAGGTTAGTTTTTCATCTACGACAATACTCGTCGCGCCTCCAGTCGGTGGTAATATATATCATTTCTTCGTCTTGTCCCGTAGTCATACCATACAATAATTTGGTACATCGTATTGCATAGCATATGCTAAAATAGTGCTCATTTGTATGGATAAAGTAATTTGCTTATGTTGTTGTGTTTTGACATATACTTGTTCGTTGTATGTTTTGTTGGTGAAATTATTTCATTTGTATGCTCAATGCTGCTTGTTTTGGTGGTGAAATATTTATGTAGTTTAATAATTGGGGAGAACAATGATCTCTCTATATTTTAAATGTTATATATATGTGTGTGTGTGTGTGTGTGTGTGTGTGTGTGTGTGTGTGTGTGTGTGTGTTGTCACTGACTGCAAATTTACAATGGTTGAATCAAATGAGGATACTCCACCAGCAATGATTGAAGATAACCACTAACCAGCAATAAGGAACCTGTAACTTGAAGTTCGATGTTTGGACTCACTTTGACAAGGTGCCTAATGGGGTCGAAAACAGATGCTTTAAAACCTACAAGGCAATCTGCCATTCCTGCGACAGATCTCTTGAGGCCAGAGTTAATAATGGGCATGAAGTAGCGGGTTCTTTAATCCAAAGTTTCTGAAGGGAAGTTTGATTTATCCTCATATAAATTTGACCAGGAGGCTTCTCGTAATGATCTTCGGACAATTAATGATCATCATAAATGAATATCCACTATAATTTGTGGAGCACGAATGGTTCAAAAAATTTCTTAATGGTCTCAATAATCTATATAAGCTAGTATCGAGGAATATTTGAAGAAGGATTGTTTTAAAATATTCGAAGTTGAGAAAGTTGTTGTGATGCACATATTAGATAACCTTGACACCATAATTGGGTTAACGACTGATATGTGGACTTCTTCTACCAAAAAAAAAAAAAGATTTATGGTGGTAACAACACACTATATCGATGCCAAATGGAAGCTTCAAGTCATATCTTAAGGTATATAATATAATTTTTTTAAATGATGGTAGTCAGCTTCAAATAAATCCTCTAATGTCATATTTGCATTTCATTGTTGTACAGCTTCATTTTCGTGCCAAGTTCTCGTATAGCGGAAGGCGTAATTGAAGCTATGATGAAGGTGCTATTTGACTGGAATATCGATAGGAAGCTATCTACAATCACTGTGGATAATTGTTCTACAAATAATGTAATGTTGGATTTGATGCGAGATAAGCTTCCAACATACTCAGTTTTGCTAGAAGGCATATTTCTCCACATGTGGTGTTGTACTCACATACTCAATTTAATTGTGAAAGATGTATTGCAGATTATTGGTACTGCTATAGAGAAGGTGAGGGACAGTGTTGCATATTGGGGTGGGACTCCAAACAGGAACGAGAAGTTCACTGAAACAATGCATAAACTCAAGATAAAGTCAGGTAACAAGCTAATCATTGACTGCAAAACATGTTGGAATTCGACGTATCTAATGCTAGAGGTTGCATTAGTGTATAAAGATTATCTTTTTTTTCCATTAGAAACAATGTGATTCAAATTATACTTACCCAGTGAAATGATTGGGGAGCAACTAGACAAATTTGTGACAAATTAAAATTGTTTGATCAAGCAACTAACCGGTTTTCTGGTACCAAGTATCCAACTGCCAATTTGTACTTTCCTCAAATTGTGACATTAAGGTGGCTATAGGGGACTGGTCTGTTGGTGGGGTTGATTTAGTTTAAATGATGGCTAAAAATGAGTATAAGTTTGAGATTTATTGCTCTAATATGCATGGGATCATGGCAGTGGCATCCGTTCTTGATCGTAAATTTAAAAGTGGAATGTTATTTTTCTATTTCACTAAGATTTGTCCAGGATGATAGTGATCTTGATGTTGACTTTAAGGTGGAACAAGTTCTTCGCTTGTTTCATGAATTGTTTAAGGAGTATGTTGATATGGAAGGGTCAAGCAATCAATACTAAGAATGGGGTAGGAAGAATTAGGCTGAATTGACAACATCTTTAAGTGACATCTTTTGTTGCTCAAATAAAAAGAAAATATCCTAACAAAAATAGAGTTGGATTATTACTTGGAAGAGGAGATTTTGTCTCGGGTAACTGATTTTGATATTTTGGGATGGTGGACTGGTGGTCTTTAAAACAAGGGCAAGTATCCAATACTTCATAAGTTGGCAAGAGAAATTTTAGTGATCTCAATATCCTCTGTCACATCTGAGTCGACATTTAATGGAAGTGGAAGATTGATCAACCCTCATCGAAGTATACTGACCCTAACACCGTGAAGATCTTGATGTGTGCACAAAATTGTATATTGAACAAGTCCAAAGGCAAACATTTAACATCTCTGGTCTTTCTTTTAGTAACTATTAATTTGAAATGTAATCTACTAATTACTATGTTGCATTTGTAGGTGATGAGGAAAATGAAGGAATGATTAAAGAAAAGATTTTTATGATTATGATGAAGATGTTTTCAGCGCGGTTTCAGTACTAATATATGTCTCAATCTATTTTTTCATTTCATGATCATGATAGAATTTTTTCAATCTAGGTGTTGGGTCAATTATTGTATTTAAGTTGCCTATGATTGGAACTGAAATTAAGGCTTCTATTGATGTTAAATTGAGTTCTCCTGTAAACATATAAACGGTGAGGAATTTGAGAAGGACTAAGCAAAGAGAAATTCCAGTAAACATAGAAAAGATGAGGTATTTGAGAAGAAATAAATAAAGAGAAGTCTAAGTAGCTGAGCTTGACAATTTATTTTCATCAAAGTGTAAAGTTATATACATATATACAATTGATAAATTCAGTGGAAGGACCAAAATATATCACAATTATTGGAAGCTCCAGTGGGTCGTGTAAGTTGTAGTTTTGTTAATCTCATTGTAAGTGTTCTTGGTACGGATTTGTATTTTAGGGCATTTATTATGCTCTTGTAAATATTATTCTAAGTTTGTAATAAATTTTTGTCTTTAGAAAAAATACAATTGATAATCTATGTAACGACCCGGCCCCTTGCGGACAGAGACCCGACCCTTTGGAACGGTGAGGTTACTCATGGGTAGCTCTATGGGTGGTATGTTGGCCCCACTGTACCAACACAAGTCCTTTCCCACACACTTTGGCCTCACTCGTGTACGAACCGAAAGACTTCTCAGTCGGTCACCCATCATAGGATTGCTCCTGAGCAAAGCACGCTTAACTCTGGAGTTCTCCTAGGTGCATTCTCGAAAAGAATGGTGCACCTTGTTGGTATGAGTAGTGTTTTCAATCCCTTTAAGCTCTTTGGACTTGACTTGAAATTCTGGGGTGTTACATTCACCCCCTCTTGAATTGTGCGACGTCCCCACCGCACCATGGTCCGACCAACAGTCCACCCCTTGTGGATTTTGAATTGGCACGGCTTTGATACCATTTGTAATGACCCGGGCACCTGCGGGCTGGCGCGGTTACTCATAAGCATCTCTCCAGGTGGTTTACTGGCCCCATTGTACCAACACATGCAAGTCCTTTCCCACACACTTTGGCCCCACTCGTGCGCAAATCGGGAGACTTCCCAGTCAGTCACCCATCCTAGGATTTCTCCAGAGAAAAGCACGCTTAACTCTGGAGTTCTCCTAGGTGAATTCTCGAAAATAAAAGTGCATCTTGTTGGTATGAGTAGCGTTTCAATCTCTTTAAGCAATTTGAACTTGACTTGAAATTATGGGGCATTACATTCTCATTGTTAATAAATTATTATATATAGTATGGTTGATACATGATTGCTTAGTATGCAATATTATATTGTATAATTTATTTGAACTTCCTCTCTTTTCAGGACCTTGAGTAATTTAAAGTTCTTTGGCAAGTAGGAAGAATAAGTTACTTTTGGCAAATAGAAGACGTTGGATTGACTTTTGACAAATGAAAGTTGCTTACATATTTTTTGATGAATGTGGCAGCCGAATTGACTTTTGACAAATAGAAGTTGGGCATATTTATGACGAATGGATGCTAAATATATACTAACATCCATCGGACGAAAGCTCATGATTTTTTTTACTCGTGAAAGCTAAACATATGCATGACTATTGTATATGCTCCCAAGTATTGGAGGATTAGTTAGATTTAATAATATGGTTTCTTAACATTTTTATAACAATTTGTATGGATGTGACAAAACATTTCACTATATCATGTAATGAGAATTGTTACTTTTGATGTTAAACTTGTGCATTATGTATAACTATTGAGACATGGATATATATCTTTGTTTAATTAATTTATATGTCCATATTGCTCCCAGAATAATTTTACAAGGCATTTTATTTCAAGACAAGGAACTCCTGGGTCTGGACCCCAACCAATGTTTATCGAGCTTGGGCCTGGACACAAATCCAGGCATGGGCCTCTAAAAGCCCAGTCCATTGCCATCCGTAGCCGTGCCCAAGTTACAACAACAACAACTTTTCAAATGCCAATGACATTCTTAATTGATATACTATTTTAATAATTTTTCGATCCAAAGTACTAGATTTATTCCGTTACACATCTTATTTTAACATTTTGTGAAACTTTAATTTAACTACAATTACATTTATACCGTCAAAGAAATATGTTGTAAAGTATAATATAGCTTTACTTTCGAAAGTCTTTATTATTGAGTATTTGAATCTGTTGGGATCTTTTTTTCCCCATTCATACTAAGCTTTATGTCAATAAGAACGACATGCAAGAGATATCCTGGCACAAATGAGACAAATGGGGAGAAGAACATTACAAGAAATGAGAATTAAAGCAAGGTAAGCATGCCTTTCAACTATAAAGTATTTCAATGATCATAATTTAAGTAATAAAAATAGGGTTTCTAATTTAAATACCATTGAATGTTTCTAGAGTTTACTCATGGGCCAGGGTATGTTCTCCTAATCTACGGACCACATGCCTTATTCTTATTCTATGGTCATGGACTAATTAAACTGTAAATAACAGAATAATAAAATAAGATAATTGGGTTATATGTGTGCCTTTAATTCAAACTGGCACTCGCTAAACCCCCCCCCACCCCCCCTCCCCCAAAAAAAAAAAAAAAAACTATCCCCAAGGATTTCTAATCCTTGCACCCCCTCCGGATGCGTCCTTGTCATCCTTTGGTTGAATGACCCCTTCCGCGTTGTATGCATCTGTCATTTGAGATTTTCTTCTTCAAATCTTTAAGCTGACTTGATAGCTTGTACCATCCCGAAAGGTTTCTTTGTCTGGATTGAAGCTACAATCACTTCACGTTTAAACACCTTGGCAATGTGATCTCTCCATTCCTCTCCACTCATTGTACGAAGTATAAGGCTACAAACTCCAACTTATGTTGTACACTTGACGTTTGACATCTTATCATGACGATTCTGCTCCACTAGTTCATCCTTTCACAACAACTAATAGATAGTCCACACCACACAAGTGCCTTGATATGCTTATACACAAGACTGATATGTCAAGTACAAACTAATAGAACCATGGTGATACTGCATCCTTGCAAAATTGATAATAACCAAACTCAAGCATAGTAACTACATGTAGGTTACCTAGTTGATATACTAGCATGTTTGGATTCCCATGACTAGAAAACATTCGTTGACCACTTGTTGTTTCTAGAACTGCGATAGTTAGGGTTATCCACTGATCCACTTGTTCTTTCTCAGACTTAGTAGACTGCCCCCCGCCCCCCCTGACTTTCTTGTTTTGTTGATACAAGTAGTATGAAGCTTGAACAACATAACCACTATCTCAACCATCAACACTCAGCAATTGGGATTGCAAAGTCTTCTGTGATACATGTTGCTTCCATACCTATCATTCTCCACCATGGACGCTTCAATATTGTCCATGTACACTTCATCCTTGGACGTCTTGCTAAAAGTGTACATCCTCCCATGAATTTCAGCAATGACAACCCATTCGACCTTATCAATCTCAGAACTTTTGACAGTATAGACCAAGGATTGATGTCCATCAACTATCCCCATTTGATCCAACATGTCCTCTACCTTAGGACCATGTTCATCTCTACCATAAGACTCTATCTTCCTATCAATATCTAGACCCAAACCAAGAAATTTTTGTAATTGCTTGGTTTGAATATGATGTCGTTCCTCCTGCGATATTGACTCTTCCCTCTTCTAAGACACAATACAACCTCCAATCTAGTACCTCAGGGTCATAAACCCATCAGATAGACTCCACATAGCATTCACGCACCACCACGTCTCTCCTAGAGCCTACACGCGCCACCCAGATGATCTGTGTGCTCTCACGCACCAATAGGTTTCCTCGCGTGTCAACACGCTCTCCATGCGCCGAGACGCATCTGGTCCGGCTCCTACCCCACGCGTGTGGTGCACACGCCTCATCGTGTGCCCGGTTCGCTGACCTTGTTCTGTCCCTTCCCTAATTCGTCGGCCTATCCAAGTTCGTGCGAATGGACGAAAAAATTGGTTCGGCCAGTAACCGGTCTGACCGATCACAATGACTTTACATCCCCCAACTTGATTCTAGGTGTTTGCCCACCATTAAAGCCCAATTCGAGCTCCAATTCTCCGTGATTGAGCATGCCAAACTGTCCTTCCTCCTTGTCGTACCCGACCTTCGCATCCTTAGCACCACCCAATTCTTCCGAATTCACTTCAATCAGAATTGAAGATTTTGGTCCTTCTTCGTTTGCATCAGTCTGATTTCTTCGCCTACTGGATCGAACTCCACCCATCGTCGCAGCATATGACGAATCATGTTCAGGGATCCTCCACTCGTCTCGTCCTCCCTTTGGTGGTCAGAGTTGCAAAAGCTTTGAACTTGGTATAGACCATGTCCTAGTACCGTAAGACCGACCTGCCCTGAGACCATGTGTTGGTATCTTTTTCCTCAACGGTGATTCATGGTACGAATAACTAAGCTTTCCGTTCATATGAACAGACATCAAGAGATATTACGGCGCGAATTAGAGACAAGAAACGAGAATTCAAACAAGGTAAGCACGCCTTTCGACATTAACATGACTGTAAAGTATTTCATTAATCATAATCTAAGTAATGCAGTTAGGGTTTATAATTGAAATACCAGATACTCTTTATGGGGTTTATTCACGGGTCAGGGTCTTGTTCTCCTAATCTACGGGCCACATGCCTTTATTCCTATCTTACTATATGCTTGCCTTTAATTTGCACTGGCGTTTGCCAAAGCGGAATGGTTATGGAACGTTAATTCGAATTGAACAATTTTATATAGTTAAAATTGAAGTTTGTTGGACTTTTCTATTTACAGGTCGGCTTCGTACCGACCTGAACATAGCTCTCTTTTAGATGATTGACATGTGGCACTTGATTCAATCTTGTCCATTAAATTTAGTTCGTAGACATTATATTCATAATCCTTGGTACGAAATATTATAAATTAACTTTTTAATAATTAAAAAATTCAATAAAATATAAGTTGGCTATACTACCCTTAAGATATTATTAGTTTCTTTAGAAAAAAAATATAACAAATCATTTCAAATATATATAAAATTACATTCATAGTTTGAAGATATTAATGAATAACAAATATAATTAATTCAAATTAATTCTTCTTTAAATAAAACCTTAAAACTCATTCATTATATACGATTAATTTTATTTTATATTTTAGGGTATTGCATATATGATGAACCCTAATTCACCATCTTCAATTTATGTCATACGAGAATTTTCAAATTATATGAAACATCTAAATTTAATTACACAATACTTTTTTATTAACGGACCGAATCATGATTGTTTTCATATTTGTTTCTCAAGCTCAAGTTTTTCATGGTCATTCTGCTCTTCTTCCTGATCAGATTGCCAACATTCATTCCGCTCTCCTTTTTCTCTCGCCCATGATGATTGGCTTTGAATGTACAACTTCCAAGCTAATTCTTTTGTCAATTTGAGATGTGATTTAATTTGCTAGCACTTAATATATCCTATTTCTTAATAAATTTCTAGGACGAATTGGCCGATGATGATTTTTTTTATTATGTTATGGAGAAATTAAGACCTGATTTTTTCAGTTTTTAAGTGCAATTATTCTGGATGAAGTGCTACGATGGACAGCTGCTCGATATAATAGACAAGAGGAGGAGCTGGAAATTATGAACCAGACGATGAAGAAGACAGAGATTGAAGATGATGAAACACAAAACGATTGTCTTCAATAATTAATTAATTTTTTAATATTTGACATATGGATAGTTAGAATGTTATAATAAAGTTTTATTAATTTGATAAGGGTATTGTTGTACATTTTTATTTTTTATTAAAATAAAATTATGATAATATATTTTATGAGATCGTATTTAGTAATCATCTAACGGAGACCTACGTTCAGGTCGATAAAAATACGAACTGAAAATAAAAGAATTCAAAATTTTGTTTTACCTAAAAAAATAAACTCTAAAAAGAATACACATTTGTTTTGTTGTGGAATTGTATTTGCCGGTTTGGCTGGAAGTGGGAATGGTTAGTCACCGGGTCCCTTGCAATACGAGGACCACAGCTGTCCCTGTTTCTTTTCTTCAAAGTGTCCTCCTAAACAACTCAACACAACGCATCTTCTTTTCTTTTCCCACTTGACATTCTTCTTCTTCTTCTTCACTTGACAACTCCAGTCTACTGAACCTTCCTAGTCCTAATCCTACCTGAACAAGAGTCAAGACAAAGACAAGACAACACAAGACAAGGTATCCTCCTATTCATAAAATGGGAGCAGGATCTGGACTCGGCAGCCTCCTCAAACTTCTCGCAACCAACTTCGACATTCTTGCTGGGTCGGTAACTTTTCAATTACCTACCTTTTTCTTAAGTAATTCAGACTAACGGGTGGATCTTCTTCTTCTTCTTCTCTTCTTCTTCTTCTTCTTCTTCTTCTTTCATCTGTACATGTTTCTTCTCCTAATTCAATTCAATCTGGGTCAGCTTTTTACCATTTCGATTCGCTAATTTGTTTCTTCCTGATGCAGCCCAGTTGTTAGTCTCGTTTATCCTCTGTAAGTTGATCATTTCTTCCCTTCCTTTCTAATTTTATTATTATTAGGATTATAACATCACCAAGTCTTCTTCTGAGATATGGTCTATATAGATAATTTAGATAATGAGGCGGACCTATTTTCTCAAGAAACCATTCATGTTATCAATCAAACCAACATGATTTCTTTAACAACATAATTATAGGCATTTTGATTAATTACATAATTTATGTAGTATCTAGTCTTATGAGACTTTATGTAATAACATAGGTTTTGTAACAAGTTCAATTAAACTATTCCCAGATATGCATCAATTCGAGCTATCGAGACCAAGTCCCCTGCTGATGATCAGCAATGGCTTACTTATTGGATTCTTTACTCCATGATCACTCTTGTTGAGCTTACTTTTGCCAAACTCATTGAGTGGTGAGTAATTTTGCTTTCTTCCAACTAACATAATCTTACCTTTCAACTTTCAGTTCAACCTAGTGTTTTCATTTCATATGTTATCTTTAGTTCTGTTCCTCTTCAGAGTAGTAACTTAGTACAAGAGATCCCATGTTATATGATTATGCATATTGTTACAATGTAGAGATTTAGAGAAAACTATATTGTATCGGCTATTGATGAATGATCAATTGATCCAAGTAAGTAGCACGAGAGCAAAAGAAACTTAAATAGATTGCAAAACTAATCTACCTTAACCAACTGGGAAACAAAAATATGCTATGGAAAATATCTAATACAAAACATAATAGGATAGAATACGACTTAAACTTGCAGATGAATTGATTCTACCTTAAGTCTTGTGATATATCTTGATTCTTGACACATATTATATTATCATGATTATTGCCTTATGTGAATATAAATAGAGAATTGTCACACTCTAGTGGTTAGGCGAATGCAAAGTAGGAGAATGGTCCTACACTTCGGGTTTCTTTTGGGAGGGATAAATTGGGAATTTTCCTGATGTGTCAGTCTAACTGCTAGATCGTTTGACACACAAAAATCCTTGAAAGTCCTTCGAAAGCACAATTTATGATAGTGATGTTCACAACAAACACAAGGACATAACCCAAATTGCTCCGTAAATGTATTTTATACAAGGACTGATTGCTTTTAAGTAGGGTGAGATGTATAATATGGCAGCACTTTATTTCTGTAACCCCTTGCACTTACCTCTCAAGTTGTACTTGACACCGATGTGAACACATGTCAACGCATTTTCCATCACTTGACATGTACTTGAACATCTCTGGGGTTATTTAGTCACTTAATACCTACTTGAACATGATACCTAATTCCTATTGTGATCATGGGAGTTCATGAATTGGAACTTCCAAGTAGTTCTAGATTATTCCATTTTTAAGAATTAAGATACTTTTTGGCATTGTTTTTCTTTGGACAAAGAAAATCTTCTAGCAGATTCTCGAATAGGAAGTCAACGGAAGAAAGCTTTCTAACTGCATAATCACATGGATCTCAAGGTTGGTACTTGGTAGGATTGTTTGTTCAGGGTCCTGCAAGTTCCAGTTTGTGTATTTGTGTGATTGTAATGTTTCAAATAAATGTAAAAACATAGGGTCTGATCTTCAAATAGAGATTAGATCAGTAGACAATAAAAAGAAAAGGAGATTTCCCCTTCTGATTTTATGTAGTTTTTTATTTGTTCAAAGTATCTAATTGTGATTAACTTACACATGTTTGATCTGAAGCATTGAGAATAGTTAACTGATCAATTGCACACTTCGAATTTTGTTGCTTTCTACCCATTGTGCAGCTGCACTATGTGTAAATTATCTACTTAAGTAATGAATTTCACAAGATTACATTCCCTTGTGCACTTGTTTTTAATGGTTCATGTTGTTCTGACAGCTTTCTATTCTTCCCTGGTTTTGTGTATATAGTGGTCAATGAAATTTCATCCTCTTAAAACTTTCACAACCATAAATGAATCTTTCAAGGCTTTAATGTTCATGTGGTTTGTCAAATCTCGGTGCTGTGGTTGTATTTAAAAACAAGAGGTTGGAAGAAGGAAGAGTGTTCAATTATATATTAGAGGCTGTGCAATGTGTTCTGTCTTTCCTTTTGGTATTTGGGGGGTAGGGCCTTCCTATGTACATGCTATTTAATTATTCTGTCTGTCTTTTACGTGATTCGGTAACTAATTTTATTGTTTGATATTCAGACCTTTGACAGGAGACTACCTACCTACTTTTGATTAGATCTGTATATGGCCTTTCTAGATTGTGCATTGATGTGTTGCTTATAGTATCATATTATGATTTTACGACTATGTAACTATTGTATTTTTTCTGCTTTCTGTATTTTCGACCAGTGAAGAGCTAAGACCTTTGTAAAATTTTGAAATCTATCTCTGGCCTTGATTGGGCATCGATGTTGTGTGTATGGTCTTTACTTGGTTAACAACCATCCTGGTTATGTGTGGCCCTGTAATCATAGCCTCATAGTTGGCATGATTCAAGGAGCGCTACACATTGTTTTAGACTTTTGGTCTGTCTACACGCACAAATGCTCCTAGAAAATTTTCCGTGTCATGTCAAATTTATTTGAAAATTACAATGTTGGTTACTTCGGTGAAATCTCCGGCGAGGTGAACTTATATTAGGTCAAATTTGCCCCCAGTTTGTTTAAATTGACGAGTTGGGTATAATTTGCAGATCAAAAAAATAAAAACTAAAAAAAAAAAGTGGAGACATGAACACAAGAAATACAAGTTCTATTCTCCTCCACGCCGATTAAACAATTATAATATTCGTATTTAGGTCCTTTCAAATTCTTTTTATTGGGCGAAGCCAATTGGCCCAATTCTTCATATCAGGAGAGAATTTGACCTAATTTAAGTTAATGAGACTGGCTGGCATATTGGTAGTGTGTAACTACTTGAAAAGAGAAATTTGAAGGTATCCTAATAGAGCTGCCGGATCAAATGATATGGACTTTGTTTACCATCCTAGTTTCTGTTTTTTTCCTTTGTCGAAGCTGCTGTCTTATAATGTACGTAGTATATAACTACATTTCAATTCTCTCCTCGGAAACATAAGATTTCCCATCCCTCTGCGTTATCTTATTTGTATGAGTTTTGCATATTGTATGTCTTTTAAATTCACAGAGGTGGTGTTGCGTGGTCCAGGTTACCTTTCTGGTCATACACAAAGCTCATCTTTACATGCTGGTTGGTCATCCCATATTTCAGTGGAGCTGCATACGTGTATGAGCATTTCGTTAGGCCATACCTAGTTACAAGGCAGAAATCTGTTAACATATGGTATGTTCCACGTAAGAAGGATGTGTTCAGCAAACCAGATGACATTTTAACTGCAGCAGAAAAATATATTGAACAGAATGGATCTGAAGCATTTGAGCAGCTCATTCACAAGGTATTTACAATCTATCCTTTTTCAAATAAATCAGATGAAAATTATAATCAAATGTGATTTAATATTAGTGCTGCAGGATTTTTATTATCTTAGTATTAAACCTACAACATCTTCTGAAGTCTCATTTAATCTTCCTTCTCTCTGTAGTCCAACAGAGAACCAACATCGAGGAGTAACATTTCCACATTCTACGATGACAATTATAGATATGAAGATGATTACAGGTACTAATTGCAGTAATACCTGGAATAAAGCTACGGCAATCTGGTTTATCAATGCAGTGAACTTTTGGCCTATAGCTTTGTACAAAGAAACTAGTGAGTGATCTTATTTTGCATCATACTATGACGGACTCTTTGAGTTCTTTTCTTAATATCCGGTCGACTATGTAAGAAAATGATGTTCTCCTTTAATAGACTTGGTTATTTTGCTGCATTTTCTGTCCCTGTTACTGAATCCCGTTGGTAAATGTAAAGGCTCTTTGTTACTATATTCCAATCAACTGCTCTACCTCTGTTCGAAAACAAATATAGATATTTATATGGAATGGTACATTTAAATCGGACCGAGAGATTGCAATATTAATGTTTGTGCCACAGTACAATATATCAGGTGCCTCAGCAGATTTGCAGACACATGGAACAAGAAAAGACACAAATGTAGAAACTTGGATACAACAGGAGATAGAGAGCTTTGCACATTCTTTAACCTCCATCTCGATTCACATTTGATTCGGACTAAGAGAGTCCAATATATATGCTTGTGCTGCATCATAATTTTCAGGTGCGCAAGCAGATTTGTAAATACATGGAACAAAAAAAGGCACAGATTTCAAGCATGAACAGGAGATGGAGAGTCTTGCACATTCTTTAACCTCCATCTTGATTTTAGTGTTTTGATCAGTCCCATTGCATTCACATTAAAAATTCTTGTAGAAACTTCTCATTCTAAAATGGAGATTTTGCAGCATCATTTCTTAATTTGGCAGAAAATAACTTGTCAATGGACATTGATTTGTTAAAGATGACAGCTACAGTTGGTAAAACACCACCGATTTTCAGTTAGTATTGAGTGAGCTGTGATCATCATCTGAAAATCCGGTTTCTTGTAACTTGACTGATTCGGACAGAATTTCTTGAGCTTCTTCGAGGGCAGATCCTTGATCATCTGCATCATACAATATCTTCTTGATTGCCACAGCCAGCTGCAGGAAATTTGAGAAACCAAACCATATCAAATACGAAGCTTCTATTAAATTGAAAAAAGTGCCTAAGATTATGGATAGTTCATCATGCTTATCTCTATTTGAGGGACAAAATTATTTGATACTCCCTCCCAGTTACATTTCAGTACCTCTATGACCCAAACACTCAGTCTCAAATTATACTGGTAAAATATCCGAAGTAATTATAGTATTAAAAATCATGAATTGTGAAAATTTACCCATAAAATTTAATTGTATTTACAGGAAAAAAAGAATTGATACTTCAGAACTGGTGAAGTCTGTGAATGGCGGGGAAAACTGTCCCCAATACAGGACAATCAAACAGCCTTATCAGAAAACAAAATGAAGCACAATGTGTCTTTTGAACTTTTTGGCAAAGATAATAGTGACACCATTTTAAGTAGTACTGATTGGATTAAGGAATTCTTACCGGGACATGAGCTAGTTTAGAAGACTGACAGAGTATCTCTACATCCCGCAACTTGGTGAAGTAGAAGTCTCTTTCCTTTTCCAGGAGGTCAGCAGATAGCTTAAGCTCTGTAATCTGGATACCATGTGACACACAAATGTCAGAACGGGTGTAATGCAGTTGTGAAACTAGAGACACCATCACACCAAATGATATATAAAGAGCTGACATTCATAAACTCAAACGAGTGCTCTGTTTAGTTGGATGAGCTAACTAGTAGGTTATATTCCCTCTCCCAATCTCAACTTTGAATACCTTAATAGAAAATTTCTCTCCTACTTTATTGACTTTCTCTCACACTTTATTAACTTTCTTTCATAAAACCCTAGGCCCACAAGAAGTTAAGTCTGAGACCGAGGAAGTATAAGCTAATTGATTTGATAAGTTATTTCTAATAGTTTTTAATAAGCTAGTTGTATCTATCTCCGGTAGTTTTTTAATGAGTTAGCCGATTTGTTTTTATATTCTATATTTAGCAAATCAACTTACCATATCATCTAATTATTTACAAAAGAACTCCGTAAAGATCAACTAGATTATCAACTAGTTAGCTTATCATCTAGTTCTACTGAATAGAGTCCAAGAAATCCATATAATGCCAAGAACAAATAAAATTAAATCGACTAAAAAGATAAACTAAGTGACAACCAATGTAGAATTTGAATGTCCAAAACTTGTTACCTCCTTTGTCATTGCTTCAATCTCAACTGAAGCATTGACTCCAACAGGGGTACCAACTGGCTTTGCTGGTCTGGTACCTGAAACCAAGAACTACATTAAAATGAATGCTACACACACAGATAGAAAGGGAAGAACTAAAGTTTAAGATTGTAAGGAAAATAAAAGAGAAGTTTCGGAATATACTCTTGTTACCACCAATTGGCTCGCATGAACGAGTATTAAGAGAGTTGTTTGTTTGCAGTGACTTAACGTTCCTCTGAGCAACCTTGTTATTTTTCTTCTCCCCACCTTTACTTCTACGCTCCACAGGGTTGTAATTCCTAGGCAATACAAACGAGTAATCAAGTCCACATGCAATAAGGTAACTGATGCTTAGAAGAAAGCCAAGCTAGCTAAATGTATTACTGATTCATTATGCCACCATTTATGGAATCACAGTAGCGTTTCATCCATTGCAGAAATTCCAAGTTGTCCAGTGGCCTCCCCTTGATAAGCTTGTTGACCTCAATATGCTGCCATTTATACGTTTAACAAGTGATATAATATTAATTTCGGAATGTGCTTCTTGATCACAAAACAAAATGACTTACTAAATCCTTAAATACCTAAAGGCAAACTCGCAAAAGAATGGCTCATATAGGGGTGCCAATTAGGAGTGCAGTGGTTCAAACTTCATGCATATTCTAAATAAGCAACTTCTCAACAACACAATTTAGAAAATTTCCTTTCTTGTTTTTACATGCAACATGAGGACTGAGAAATCCCGCTAGTTTATGCGCCCCTTATAAATCCTATTCAATACTGTCTCCATGCCAAAATAAATGTCCTGTTTTGACTTTTTGCGAAAACAAACTTCAATTTTGACTAGTAATAGTATATTGCCAATGAAATTACATCATGAAAATTTTTGAAGTCAAGTTTCACCATATAATTGAATTGAACATTGTAGTCAAAGTTGAGTTTGTTCACCACAAAAAACATTTGTTTTGGGGACGGAGGGAGTACTTTTTAAGAATCACAAAAATTGTCCTTATTGCTATTTGTGGTTGTTATATATAATGGTATTCAGAAATTGTCCTGCTTGTATTCTTACTTGTCAAAACCACCCTAATAAAGGACCCTGGTAAAAGATTATGATAACTAAATGCAAAAGGTTTGTAATGATTAAAACATGATAGAACAAGTACATGATCTGAATGGAATGTCCGAGAAAGATGAATTGTCTACCAGAATGCTTGATCGATACTATTTGTTTAAATGGTCAACGACTCAACACTAGGAAGGTTAGCAAAGTGATCAGGACAAGACCCTGTTTTTGTGATTTTGTTGCAATTGATAAGGACACCAATATATAGAAAGATAATCCAATGTCTATGTTAGACACAAACCTGAATTCTCATACAGTAGCATTGGAGTTTTGGACCAGGAGTGAATGAGAGTAAATAGGGAAAGAGATTGAATGAGGCTTACAATAGTAAACTAATGCAAACAAAATAAATTTATTACCTTGTCTATTTTAAGTTTGTTAAAAACGTCCTGAAGTACTTTATAATTCTGGATCATATCATACTCTGTCTTAGCATCAAAGTTCACCTAATCAACAAAGAAAATCTTAGTAAATGGAAAAATCTTAGGATTTTGCTGAATAGGGAAATAAGTCCAGTTGACACCTTATGCATCGGAACAGTTCCTGGATAGGTCATGTCCAACATCTGGCAATGCACAGCTCCAGAAGCAGCCTAAAACATGCATATTGTTAGTGCTTATGTATCAATCATGCTTGGTACAACAATGATGAAATAAAAGAAACATTGAGACAGCATCTGAAAGATAACAGTTCTCCATTTAAATCATGTCTATGGGATCCGGTAAATCATGCACTCTTGCCTCTAATATCATCATGTAGACATGTACAGCAGTACAGAAAACCAGACACTTGGGCAGGTGGTGGTGTTTAGTGAATTGAGAGCAATTACATGGGAAAGTATCGAAATAACAGCTCTTGACGTTGTATAATAAAATCAACTATCTTATCGGTTACACTTACACAGTTATCAGCTACTAGCTACCCAATGACTTACAAAAATCACATTTTTTTCCTACCCAATAGTAAAATGATGTTTTTAAATGTTAATTTCACATTAGTATCTCATTACAACTTGAAGCCATGGCAACATTGAAACAACACTAAAAGAATAGTATCTAAGCTCAAATGTGAAGTTATTCCTATGTTCAAGTCGCAAGCACGAAAAGCAGAAGATTGAAACATGGAAAAGCAGAGAAAACCCTAGGAAACAAAAAATTCAAAGGAATTCAATGAAACCTGAAGTTTCCAAGAGCTGTAATCATGATAGAAACAAAATAAACAACACAAATATGTAGAAATCAAGAAATTTCAGTCTAGCCCATTAAGAAAAAAAAGGCAATTCGGCAAATGGGTTTGACATTAGTTGAAGTGTATGATGATTGTGATTGAATTACCTCTTCAACACGGGAGAGATTAAGATGAAGGCGGTCGTTGACCCATGAAAGAATTTCATTCCTCCCCACAAAATAGGCACTATCCATGATGCCTATGTTCGTCGCCATTTTTCAAGATTTCCAGAAATTCTGAAATAATCTATCTGTGTTATAAATTCAGGATAGGAGTAGGATACAATTGAATATGGATGAAAGGTTTATGCTGCTAAAACACAGAAATTGTTGTTGTTTCTGTTGGTAATTTAATTCAATGTGTAGAGAGAGATAAAGGAGAAGCGGAAAGTTCCAGTTTTTGTAATTCAAAATTGTGCCCTCCTTTCTGTGGGACTATTTATTCTTTGCAACTTGTTGGACGATTCAATGGAGAACGAACAAGTATTGTTGTTGTTGTTGTGCCATTTGGGTCTTTTTTAGTAATATAGAGGACGGAGGACCAATTATGTAATCTAATCAAATACTCACTTTATATGAAATTCACGAGGAAATTGCATCTCTGAAGAGAAACATAAAATTTTATTTTTATTAATTATACACCAACTCTAAATAAAAAGCAAGCTCGTAAAATTAAATATAAATTTTAATAAAAACTTAAATAAAATATGAAAATTTGACATACGAGTAAATGAAATTGGAACCGAGGAAATATTTCGTAACCATTATTTTCAGTAACTCTCCTTAAGTTGATCCCTAACTTCTCAAGCTAAGGTTGTATTCTCTTTATCTGAAATTTACTGAACTGAACTGAAATAAGGTATAAATTATAACAACACCGAACTGAATTAAACTGAATTGAATTGATTTTCAGTTGAAGAGAACACAATCCAAGTACTTCATATTTCATATGCTCAGTAACGTATATTGATGTTGTGGTTAAGGTAGTTTGTTAGGTGAGCAAATGAGCATGATATTAACAACTTGTATCAGTTAGGGGTGATCGTTCGGATTAATCCGATCCAATCCGATCCGAAGTTTCGGATCACCTTGGGGTCAATTCGTAATCCGATCCGAATGGTTCGGATCGGATTCGGATTAATCCGGCTCGGATCGGGTTTTTTCCGGATTAATCTGAAAATATAAAAAAAATAATAAAAATGA
>JAYMSP010001137.1:0-35696 GCA_036897095.1 Plantago elongata
GAAATTTGGGGACCAAATTTCCTAAGAGGGGGAGGTTGTGACGACCCAATTAATCGGACCCGGTTGAGGTTCGATCACATACGTTTTATTTAAATATATTATTTTATTTTGAGGCGGATTGAATTCGAATATTAGTGGCCAGCTCGTATCCGCCAGTTAATTACGAGTAGCGTTGAATTATTACTTGATATTATATTAATAAAAATAAAATAATAATTATTTTTTTATTTTTGATTCTAGTTCAGTTCGCGTCCAATATCGTCCCGGATATCAAATTTGTATTTTTTGAAATTTATTTACGAGCCATTTGGAGTCCAGAAGAAACCAGGTGTATATATTGGTAAAATACCAATTGTACCCTTAAACTTATCTTCTTCATTTGCCCTTTCCCGTTCAATTACTTCAGCCGCCATTGTCATTTCTTCCATGAATCTTCTCCGCGAAGCCACGATTCCGTCTCGCCGAAGCCACCGACTACCGCCGCCTTTCTTACCGGATAAGCAAACCAGCCGCCGCGCGAAATGACTAGTTTACCCCTCGAGACGCGTGGCGAAAGAATGGAACGTGCGGCGTGACACGCGTCAATGAACGAAGCCGCGTGGTCGGCCGCCCTCCGGCTATAAATAGTCGTTCCCCCGCCTTCATTCCGTCACACACCAACCGGAAAGAAAAACTAGGCCGTAGCCCCTGCCCTCGCCGCTCTCTCTCTCGCCCATTCTCGCCTTCCGTCGCCGCCCTCACCCGCGCCTACTCACCGGACAGTGTCGTTACTCGCGATCGATTCCGGTTAGTAACCTTTTTCCTTTCCGATTTAAATCGACTTTCGGGAATGGGAACAGTGTGATTAATTGTTATTTGGTTGAGTTCGGTTGTTGCTACATTATACTGTTTAATTGTTTAAGTCTGATGCGTTTAATTGAGCTGTTTTGTGTCGATTTCGATCTCGTTATGCTGCGTCTACTTTGTTGAGTCGATTGTTGGGTTCTTTAGCAGCACATTGTGCTCTGTTCTTCTAAGTATGTACCATTGAGTTGTGAAGTCGAACTTTCTTGCTTTGTTTTTCGAGTTTAAGTATTTGATTTACTTTGTTGTTGTCGGGTTGCCTGAATTCATGATTAAGGAGTTGATTTTATTGCTCAATCGAGATGTTTCTTATGCTTGTGTCGGTCAGCCTGTTGTTGGTTACTGCCTTGCCGGCAGTACTTGTGCTAAGTGGAGTGTCGCGGGTATGCTGCTCGTATTAATTCTGTCATATGTGCATTTGAAATGCTTACTGCGTATGGTTAAGCCCGTATATACTGTTATGTTGCCTGCATGTTCTTGTACGTTGGAAAGGTACTGTGTATGTGGATGAGCCTGTGTATATGTAGTTCATGTTAGTTTTGTTGATATCGACCTCCGTCGATTCCAGTGATAACTAGAGTAGTCATGTTGATCGTTCCTGTATGCTAGAATTTCAGTTTTTAAGCTTGCCTGTTAATAAGCATTTTAATGTTCATTGTGCGCATAAGTGTTATGCGATTGAAGTCCGTTGGGAATGATGTGTATTTGTTGGATTGCGGAACTAGCTGCGAAGAAGTGCTTGAACCTGTTTAAGTAATGAAGTGTGTTAGAGGAGCTTAAGCTGGTGGATGAGGAAGATGTTGAGTTAGTAATCAAGATGCTAGGAAGTAGTAACTATGTTTAGATAATACGGAGGAACTTGTATGAGCACTTAAATACTATGAGTATGACCATTTGAAATGGTTTAAGTTGATTCGAGTAATATACTGTGTAAGTGCTCCAAGATTGTTGTGGTCTGGATCTGATTACTGTTTAATTATAAGAAACTTCTATTAGTTTAGAAAATTATGAGGTCACATATGATTGCAGTCTCTCTACGGATTCATACGAAGAAATGTTTTTTGGAAATAATGGAATTAACTAGATATTAATAAATTATTTTTCTAACTGTTACTGCTTGTTCTGATTGCTGTTGGGGGGAATTTTACGGGAACTTTATAATTATTCTTGCGTAAAAAGTTAAGTAGTATTATATGTGTATCAGGATTACGAAGTTGCGTAGCGTACCAGCTCATTCAAGGTGAGGACCCTCACTTATCTTTCATTCAAAGTGAGCATTTATTCGGCATCAGGCCCTAGGGAATTTATGTGCCTTCATACTATTATTGTTAAGCTTTTCCATTCGATTACGCATAGTCGTAATATTTGACCTAACTTTACGACTTGTAGAATGTCTGACCTTACCAATATTCTGCTGACACTCTGATTGACTCTGACCTTTAATATAATTGTGATTTAATAACCGAATGTGGTGTCTTGTGTCTGTTCAGTTTTACTATCTGTGTTTCGGCACCTATGTCTGTCCTCTGTACCTGTCCTTCGAAAATTGTTTGAATTTATTGATCGCCAACCGGCACCTGCTGTTTGACCTTAACTTGTTAACCGCCACTTGGCACTCGTATTCCGCCACCCGACACTTGTGATTTGACTTTGACCACCCGGCACTTGTGTTTACCTTTGTTGACCGCCATCCAACACTAGTGTTTGACTTTGTTACCCGCCAACCGACATTTTGTTGTCCGCCATTTGGTACCCTTGGTTGCGCTTGATACCGGTCGTTCGTCACTCTTGATTGTATTGTCCGCCTTTCGGCACTATTATTTGTCAGTGTCATCTGCCACCCGACACCAGTGATTGTTCTCGTGTTCTGCCATCCGGCAGTTGTGTTTAGTCCTGTGATCGCCCGTTTGGCACTTGTTGGAAACTTTGAATAAGTGACCGAAAGGTCCTTTGTACGTGTTATGTTTTGTTTGTTTGATTTGATCCTGGTAATATGTTTGATTAACCCATTGCGACACCCTGTGATATGCCTCTGTGGCTTGATAAGCCCGTTGCGGCACCCTATGCCTATGTGGCATACTGTGATACGCCTGTGTGGATATTCAGGTTTTGTTTTGTCTGTTTCGATCGAGCCCAGGGACAGCTGGTATGGTTGGGCCGGGCGGAACGGACCGACGGTTTGGCTATATCTCATGTACCCACAGATCTCCGGACGCCCCAACGGTATCACCGACTCAGGTGGTCAATATCGTTCCGTGTACCGGGCAGACATGGACTTAAGCATGTCTTATGTTTTGTCTGCGAGGTCGCTCCTCGAAGGAGTATTAAGGTAGTCATGATGCCCCCCGTGGCCATCCAGGGGAGTTATATGGTTGGTATCTCGTTCGTGAAAATTCTGAAAATCCAGGAACAGGAATTTGTTTTGCATGACAAGTATTTTATGTTTTCCTGTCAAAAGTGAACTCTATTTTGAATTAGTATCCGCGCTTGTCTTCTCGTTTGTTTTGAAATATTACTCACTAAGTCTTTGGACTTACCCTCTCTTCCATGTTTGTCCTTTCCATTCCCCAGGTAAGGATTGCGAGAACAGTGTAGACGATTGGGTAGAATGACCATGCGCTTAGTAACCGGACCAGACTTTTTCCGCTGCCATGTTTTGTTTGTTAAAAAAATAATTGTATCACCAATTACCCTACTTTTGTACAGTTTATCAATATTATGTTAATAAATAAGTTTGTTTTATATTCTGTGTATGACTTTCCCCTTATCCGGCACTGATCGATCAACCGCGCTTCGGGCGGTTGGGGACCCCACAATGCATGCATATTTACTTGTTGAATGTTTGTGTATTAGGGGGGATTTTAAGTATGTGGTTGTCATTCGGGACATGAGGATGGTTCATCCGGGAGACGTGCAAAACTAAGCGGAGCAAAATGCTCTGTATGCATGATTTACGGGGCCCAAAAGATAATAGTTGATAATAAATGAACACTTATAAATCCTTGTTACTGCTCTAAACCTACTTTATGTATACTATTACATTCATGATTAATTCATTGTCATGCATATGATTATTCGCCCTTCAATTTTGCACATAAAATATTAGTCTTAGAGTGTAAGTTTGATTTACAACATTATTATTGAGACTTTTAAAAGGAGTAGATTTCCTTTATGCACTGGCTAAAATTGTATTTCAAAATTAATATCTTTAATATGTATTTAAAATAACTATTTCAAAATACTCAATTAGATGGGTAAAAATATGACCTAATTCAAAATGCGCACAACTAAATGCAGCCAAACAATGTAAAAACGGCAGTCAACCATCGTCACGTTTACCACAGAATGGTCTACCAATGACATACGGTAGCCGAGCAATTTTACCGTGTTTTGTGTTGTTTGTTCTACTTTTACCGGCATACGATTCCAGTTGATTCCCCGTGAAAGGCACGCAATTCCATGCCCATCAACTTCTGCAAATTCGCTTCACACTGACAGACAACTGAGTTAACGAAAGGGGAGAAAAATGGGTGTAGTGAGGGGAATTCTGCTAGACGGATCGGTATTATTTTCCTCTTCCCACGATGCCAATGTTGATTCCGCTCTTCTGCCAGGAGCTGATTTTCTGCTTCGCAAGCTTCGCTACTCAAATATCCCCGTGGTAATTTTCTCACCGATTCATTCAGATTAACCATATTTTCCATCGTTTTTGCAACCGAAAGTCAGTGGTGTATACTTGCTGTATTTTGTTGATTTTGATTACAATCGGATGAATTGAGATCCATCTGTTGGAGTTTCTGCATGTTAAGTTGTTCACTGTATTCTGTTGATTTTGATTTTGATTTGGTTGATTGATGAGTGGAAATGTTTTGTGAGGATGCTAATGGCAACCTGGTGATTAGGGCACTGAACTAGGGGATGAATTGCCTTGGGAAGATTCTACAATCTTTTAGTATATTAATGTTAGGACTGTTTGTTTAGGGCCGATGTAATTGGATACTTTTATAAGCTGCACAATGCATCAAGTGAGGCTTGGGGTAGTGGTTAAACTGCAGAGAAGTTACTCTGTGTCACTACAACATTACTGAGTTATGAAGATGTTTAGAGACAAGAGTTATTCATATAAGTTAAGGTACTTTACATGCACCCACTGTATTTCCTAGAAATTACCTGATAGTACATTTTAAAGGAGTTAATTATTATAGTGAAATCCGGTGATGTGAAGCGAGTTACATTTAATTACCATTACGTCCATGATGGCGTGGTCTATGAAGATAGGTTGCTTGTGAACAATATAACTACTAGTAGTATAGAGGTTCTCTGGTGTAAATATGCATTCAATACATAACTCAACAGAATACACTGGCTTCTAAAACAATTGCCATTCTCATGCACCAGTATAAAGATAATCTTAAATATATGGAGCTTCATAAGAGGTCGGTAATCAGTGTTGGATTTTATGCATCCAAGTAAGGATAAGGATGTTAATTCTACCAACTGCATGCATATGCATGTGTGTTTCTTCTCTATGATAAGCTGACAGAGTGACAGTACATGTTGCCAGATGATTTATCATTTAGTCATTGAAGATGCTGTCTAGTTCTCTATTGCTGAGCTTGTTATTTCTAGGGATATTGATTATCTGTAATGCTGATTCTTTTGCCTGTCATAAATACATTGCAGGGTCTATCTCATGGAAAGGATCTTTCAAGTACAAAGGTGAGGTTTTCTTGTTATCCATCATTCACTGTTTGTGGAGGTAATATCTACTGATGCAATCAATGATCATATTCCACTCCTCTTTTACTAGAAGCCAGTTTTAGATTACTCTATGTGCACAAGTTAAACTTCATTTTCAGCTAAGTTTAACATCCTCAGAGTTTAGATCTGGTGTTCTGGCTTTTACAACTTATATAGTGAAGTACATTCTCCGATGTCCGTGGCATTTCACATATATGTAATATCTCATGAGGGTAATTAATATCTATCAGACTTGGTTAATTCAATTTAATTCTCAGTACTTTCTCACAAATTGATATTAGCCTGAGATTGCTACTTTCTGAAAACTTGTGATTCTATTTGCGGTTTAAATTTTGATATCTGTCTCAAACAAGCTGGATTAATTACTTGTGATCTGCACTAGTCAGCTTTGCAATAGAACCATCGATGCATACAGATTCTTATGTTCTTTTCTTTCTTATTGTGCAAGAAGGATTTTGGGTGTTTATTGATTTTTCCATTAATCATTTTGTATAGCCATCAACTTGATATATTCTAAAAGTGCGCATTGTACTTCTTATAGGGGGATCTTCTTCAAGAAATGGCCAAGACATCGTCGTTCAATTATTTTCCTCTTGACTCGTTGGAAGGGGATAATATTGCAATGGGGCTTGATCGCATTTGGGAGGATAATGGAGGAATTTTTATCCATGTAGTTTCCAATAGTCGGAAGGACCTTCATGCAGTGACTCGATTGGGCTGGTTGAAGGTGATAGTTGGTGAGCGTTTATGGATTAAATAAATTCGTTTTAGCAGGCTGTTTGTTCTGTATAGGGCTTTTGATGTCTAAACCAGATACCAGTTCATAGTTGATGATAAAACTGCTTACTTGCTGCTGCTCCAATAACTCAAGTGTCCTGCTCAATTATTGTATGGTATCTTCTTGGATAAATATAATGAGTATGACCATAACCTGCAATAAATCCATAAATCTGAACAATACATCTTGATTGATGCATTACAATATTCAAAAAAGTACATGTCAAGTCTGTTCTCATCCGTAGGTTGTCATTTTACCTCACAATTATATTATTTAAGAAGTATGCTTCACCATTTCATACCTTGAGTTCTATTTCTGCAGGTGCTGTTGGAACAATATTGTTCACTGGTAAGTCTTGGGAAGTTCCAACCCTAATATGATCATCCTGTTGATGGAGATTACTCTCTTTTCATATTTATGCTACTTCTCAGATGTCCTGTTTGATGATATTTTGGCTCCTCCAAGCTATAAAATGCTAGTTCTATGCTAAAGTGAGTTGCACTTTTATCCCAGATACTGAATTTTCTTTGACAAATGACGCATCGAGTGTGTTTCATATTGATAAACTTGAAGAGCTTCCTTTGCTTATCTGCTGTTTAAATAAAAAGGTATCTGAAGGTTGTCTCTTTCTCGTAATGTTATATTGTTTCTTCTATAATGTAGTTCTTCTGGATTTTGCATTTAGTTCAAGTAAATCAAGTGTACAACTATTGGCCTTAGCTGAATATTTTCATACTGAGTTCTGTTTTTTTCTGATTCATATTGCATTTCTGTCCTGAATTAAGTTAGCTAAATCTGTATCAACCCTGCATGAACATCGTAAGTTTCTGCGTTTGAACTTAATATTGTCCTCAGAGTTGGGATATTCTTCAAGTTATCATTTACTTAGCCTTCTACCCTATCATTTAGCCATTAGTTTACGACTGTTAACTGCTATTTATACATTCAAGGAAAGTTCTTGCCCTTTCACTGTAGCTTCTGCACTATACAAAGTACTGAAAAATCATACTCCCTTTGTCCCAGATTCAACTTCTCATTTGACATTTTCTGGTCAACGCTTACAAACTTCCCCTGCGAATTACTCATAATTAATGTTGATAAAAAATTTAGAACTCCATATAATTAAATATAAATTAATTTTTCACTATACTCCCTCCGTCCAGGGTTCATCTTCCCGTGGGACCGGGCACAAGTTTTAACAGAAAATTGAATTAAGTAGGAGAGAAGGTGATAAAGTGGGAAAAAGAGTGAATCAAATAGGAGAGAGGTGATAAAGTAGGGAAAGAAGTAAATAAAGTAGGAGAGATAGTGTACAAAGTAGGAGATAGATTTTCCATTTAAGTGATGGGAAGATGAAGTTGTGACGGACCAAAATTTAATACGGGAAGATGAAGCTGGGACGGAGGGAGTATATTTTAAAAATCAAAAGTATCATCATATGTGAGTAAATCAAACACAAAGTTGAACGGTGTTGAACAAAAAAGGTCAAATGGGAAGTTGAATCTGGGATGGAGAGAGTATATTGTAGCATTCAGTGTGGTTATATATCATACTAATTATCTCTGGAGACATCTACCCTTATTAATTTTCTCATTAATCTAGAGAAGAAATACCTGGATCCTTACCAGCCGATTGGTATTAATTATCCTTACACTGAAAATTGGGATTTGAATCTAGTTTCCCATTAATAACTGGACACTGTAAGCAGGCTGTTTCGCCCTATCACTTTCAAAATTGACATGTGCAAGTAGACTTGTTCCAAGCAAAAGGGTCAAACTAGGTTAATTATCGCTGTACATATTAGTATTCTTCTATCAAAATATCAAATGTATTATTCAATCACCGCAGCACATACCCGATCCATTTTTAGGCTGGGAGATCAAATTTCTTTCGTGTTCCAGGCATAACGATAATGCAATATGTCTTAGCAAATTATACTTCTCTAGTTGGAAGCAAATTAATGCAATATAGTCTTTGTTTTTCCATAATTACTTAAATATATATGGAGAGGGACTGTAGTTCCATCAAAAATGTATAACTACTAATATTGTTGAAGTAACTGTTGTACTAAGTCTTCATTACTTTGTCATATGACCAATTCATCTATATTTTAGTATAGAGTTGAGATTTCTTCTCTTAATACTTAATGCTGTAGTTCAATGCGTCAATCTTTTGATCCTCCTAAATCTGTGATGGTCTGCTCAATCACTACCCAAATTAAAAGATGCTTTAATCTTTAAGGGTTTTATTTGTTCCCTCACCAAAATCTTTGTCACAGGCAGTTGGAAAGGAGACTACAGTAGTGGGTTATGTAATGAAGCCTTCACGTGAAGGAGATTTCGCAAAGGTAACTTCTCATAGCAAAATACGCGGAAATGTTCTGAAATTTACTCTATACTCATACTGGTGTCTATACTACTCAAAGGTGAAGTTTTAATCGTGCAGTTTAATATAATCTTTTAATTACTCGAGATTTATTTTGTCCAATGACCACAGCAAATGTGAGCTTTTCTGATATCATTGAGAGTATGCAGATTGGACTGCCATTTTCAATCTTATTTGAGTTCTTTTAAGGAACCTATTGTATCGGTCTGGCCAATGGAATGATTAATGTGCTTTCATGAGTTTCACTTTTTGCAGAGAGGCGCTTTTCCACTGAATCCAACTCGGAATGGATTAATCTTTTTGCCCATTAGTTATGACCTATCCATACCATCCCAGCTGGAGCAAGTTGATGCGGTTCTTCACAAGGCAACAGATGAGATTGTAGCAGTAGACATGAATAGATCTTTGGAGATCAGTGAAAAAGTTACTTTTACAAATAATCTGCAGGAATTGCAGAGGTACTTTTTACTGATTTGTTTTCCTTGGCAATATCTTGTATTGTACCATCAAATGCATTTTGTCTCTCTTTTTCTCTTTTTTTTCTGGGCATATTACTCAGCAGTGCCTAGATTGATACTTCCGCTTCTTAGTATAATTATTCAGTGAACCAGTTATAGTGCTTCAGTGACTTTGTGTATCCTACTCCTATCTATAGTTGGTTGTTAAGGGCAATTTAAGGGTTCTCAATAATTGGCATATAAACAAGGTCTAATTTCAGTCCATTTGATTTTAGTTCTGCAGTTTCTGTTAAAGCAATGCAGGCTTGAAATTTTTCTCGAACAACATTCAATATTATTTGCCCACTTCATTTTACTATGCTCTGGGTATAATTTTCACTTGGAAGACATACTTAAGTAGTCTATCTTGTCGTCTTGGAGAAAAGCCATCATATAGCTTGCACGCACCTAGGGGGTACATTCGGTTTTGGTTTTAGTTATTCTTTATCATCTATATGTGATCCTATGGGTATAGATTTATACCTGAGACTCACTGTTCAGGTCTAGCCGATAGATTTGTATAATATGTTGACATTGTTTAAATCTTATGGCGACATGGTCCTTGCGTCCTGAGATTTTTATTAGATCCAAATGAATGTGATACCAGGTCGGTTTGTGGCTTCAAATGTTTTGTTGGAAAAAAAAATAGTTATACCTGGGTGGCGTTTTTTTTATCATGGTGCTTTTGTGCTTGTTCTTCCAACCTGGAATAATATTGTTGATTTATGCATGGTAATCTGCTCAGGGTAGACATCTAGTTTCTTCTCTCTAATAGTCTTGTGTCATTTAATTCCTAATTTATCTGGTGTCTTTCAAATTAGCTGCCAGTTTGCTTACCCATGGGTTACTACACATGACACAACAACCCATGTGCACTACACTAACAAATATGAACATCCCCGGGCAGATATTATTATTCTGATAGTAACTTAATTTTTTGGCCAGTCATTCTGTTTTCAATCTCCTATCATTGTTAAAATATGTTCTCATTTTAGCTTTGCTAAGATGTCAAGTGTAATAATTCATTAGGTATATCAAGTGCCTGCCAGAGTGTTGTGTCATCGACCCATTTAACAACATACTCCCTATATTGGACCGGCTGAAAATCCAGCAGATTCTGACTGGATTGGAAACGCTCAACATTCCAGGCCGTTGCAGAATCAGGGCACCCTGGTTCCTAAAGGTTTTAATTTCCTTCGAGCAACTGATTTCACTTATTGAGAAATAAGCTTTTGAAGCTTTTTCCTTGTTAAATTGTTGCTGAAGGCAGCAATATATTCGAGCTATATTTCGATTCTCAAATAAACATTTACACAATCACCTACTTGGACAGTCCTGCAAGTAATTTGTACACACAAATTTATTCAGCAGAAAGATATTAATGGTCTTCACTGTTCCTGAAATTTAATGGTCTTCACTGCTAAAAAAGCTGTAGTAATGTCAACTTCAATGTAAAATAAAGAGTTGATGTACTATTCAGTCTTCTTCAGTTCATGTAGTTTAAAAGTGATATGAAATACTTATCCAAATAAAGTGGCTGCTATTGTTGAAAACTGATGTCATCCTCTTCTTTCATTGTCAGCGCCCTCTGTTGTAGGGATTTGTTTTTTCAAATCCTAGTTTATTGTGGCTATTCCTAATCCCCTTATTTATTTATTTATTATTTGATTTTTTTATGGAAATAGAGTATAACGTACCTGATAGGAGAAAGAAAATGTATCTCACTGCCTGTCTATGACATTTGTGCTCTAATTGATTTCAATTTGCATCTTAGTAATCATCTAATATTTGTGAAAAGAATAAAGTGATGGATTGAATCATTCACAATTCAAGTATAACTGTACAAGAACCCTAAGAAACCAGTATTTGACATCACTATGTGGGTTCTGCCCTAATTACCTTTCCTACTTATCAGTCAAAGATATTGAAGCCCTGCTAATCTATTGAAAAACTGGTGCGACATTAGTAGTGTGTTTACTTGGTAGCTTCTTTGCACAATTGACCTCCTGTAGGCAGTAAGTAACCTCATCACTTCAAGCTAATTTATTATTTATCAACAAATGGTAAGGTTAAGTAAGACCATACCTGTTGGTATTCTCCCGCAAAATTTTGCAAGTGTGCTTGAGTATATTGTCTTATTAAAGAGGACATAGAGAGTAAATCATGTTATTGGATTGGCGTGGAACATCATGTGGTAATTGTAGCACCAGAATATTATCATCTGCTATGCTCAGTTAGATTATGAACCTGTAGCAGAATTTCATTTACCGTTGAACCTCATTTGCAGGTTGATAGCTTTAATGAGCTAAATTTGGAACAAAGGTTGGCAGAAGCAAAGCTGTCCTTACCAACTATAGTGAAACCACAAGTTGCATGTGGTGTAGCTGATGCTCATAGCATGGTATGTGCATTTAATTTATTGAGCCTTCTTAATCTAGCTATTTAACTTTAATCTTGAAGTCTTGAGAAACTCACGGAAATCATTGATAGTTTACAAAATATTTACAATACACTGTCTCTGTTATAGATTCTGTAGATGTTTCTCTGACTGGGGGCACCCTCATTCTAATTTGCAGTTTCTATGGGTTAATTTACTTGGAGGATTGCTTTTTATGCTTGATTTATTTAGTGTTGGGCCTTTTGGGCATACATTTTAGTGATTGTTTAAAGGACTGATTTAAAGAGAATGATGTGATAATTCAAAGAATTTATGGTTCAGAGGCTAAGATTTTGGATTGTGGTTTAGACTTTGTTTTCTTGGTTTAATTCTGTAGCTAGGAATCCTTTGACACTTTCTCCAGGATTTCTTGGCATTTTTTTAATAACTTGCACCAATGATACACTTCCTAGGTATTATCTTTTTTTAACTGTAATATTCAAGATTGCTTACACCAAGGAAGGGAACAATGTGGTATTGGTTTATTTAGGGAATATATGACAGTAAATGTGAATCATGGTGATTCATTTTGGTTTGCTGCTCCTTGGTGGAATGTAAGTTTTCTAGAGTTAATATTTATTTAAGAGAGAAACTAAGTCATTTTGGTTATCTGCTTCTTGGTGGAATGTTAGTTTTCTAGAGTTAATATTTATTTAAGAGAGAAACTAAGCCACAGCCTCGACCCATAAAGTTAAAGAGCATTAAGATCTCAATGTTTGGTAAATGAGCATAATTTATTTGTTATTATATTGTTTCTGGATTGTATAAAAATACTCCATCTATTTTGTTAAGAGTTTCTTATAGTGTTCATTTGGCAGGCTATTGTATTTAACATGCGCCAGTACAAAGATCTTAGTGTTCCTCTTCCAGCCATCATGCAGGTGAATGGCTATTTTATCTTCTACTTTGTTTAGAAGGCCTCCTCTGGTAGCAGTCTCGTGGTTGTTATGCGAAACTGATTAGCTGTTCTTTACATCTTTCCATCTCATGATGCAGTTTTTGCCTTATAAACCATTCATGCTGAAAAATAGACTTTTTATTTTATGTGAACTTACAAAATAATTGGTGGCCTTTAGTGAGTACAGATTGGATGCTATTGAGTTGTGTAATGTGGTGTAGTGTCTCTTCTGAAATAATTTGTCAAAGTGTCAAAGTCACGTGCAGTTCTTTATCTAATGGATTTGTTGCTGTCTTTTCCTATTCAAGAACAAAAATGGATTTGTTGCTGCTCATCATATTAGTTTTCACTTCTGAATAGAACTAAATAGATTATAATTGAACATGCAGGAATACGTGGACCATTCATCTTCAATTTACAAATTCTATGCCTTGGGGGACAAGATTTTTCATGCAGTCAGAAAGTCTATTCCAAATGCAGATACCTTGATAAAATTAGCTGGAGAAAATGGACTAAGACCACTGCTTTTTGACAGGTGTTACAATACTCCAATTTTCTCAATTTACTAATGTCAAATCTTGTATTATTAGAATCATGAGCAGTCTCTTGTGAACTGCAGCTTAAAATCCCTACCTATTGCTAAGGAGAACATTGATATGAGTACTCTGCCGATAGATCTTGAGCTTGTTTCTGCTGCAGCAAATTGGCTAAGAAGAATCCTGGACCTTACAATATTTGGCTTTGATGTTGTTGTGAGTAACTTCCGCTCCTTTTATTCATTACTTATTTATCCAACTCAGTGTCATCCTAACAAGCATGCTTAAGTGTTGATTTCCTCTCGAGTCTTGTAATCTCTTCAAAATAATAGAAGTGCATAAAACTTATCAAGTTTCCTTTCCTGCTATTCAATTCGATGCCAGGTCCAGGATGGCACAGGTGACCATGTCATCGTGGATGTGAATTACCTCCCGTCTTTCAAGGAAGTTCCAGATGATGTTGCAATACCTGCCTTTTGGGATGCTCTGAAGGAAAAGATTTTTTCTGAAAAGCGTAAAACAAGCTAGAGAAATTTGTTGATATTCATAATGTTCCTATATGCGGCTGATCAGGAAGATTTAAATAATTTATTAGCTGTTGTATATTACAAACACATGATATGCGAAAAGTTGACGCGTAGTTTTATGCGAAAAGTTAAATTAATGATAAAAAATGAATAAGTTGGGGAAAAATGTACTTTTAATGGTAAAATGTGTAATTTTTGTATAAAGTTTGAGATTGTTTCTTATTTGTTAGTGGTGGGATAATTTTATTTTCACAGGGAGCTCATTCATAATATTAAGATGGTGAAATACCTGCCAAAATTATGACTTATCATTTATGTCATGAAATGAAAATGTAGTAACATAACAGAGCTTCAAAGCATTTTCAGTCCGAGCTTGTTCATTCTATGACAGTGTATACAAGTCTCAAGTCTCAACTGCAGCATGTGCCAATCCAAATTCAATCAAATAGTCTGTGTAACGAAAAACATAATGCCAATAAGATATAGAGACTCATATCATTTGTTTTTCCAGTACAGAATGCTAGTCAAGCTTTGGTGTTGATCATGAATCTTATAAAATTTCTGGTGGTGATGCTGAAGTTGGACACTCCTCGTGAACATAACCATTTTCGGGCTGTACTGCAGGGCTACTCGTTGCTTCCTGCATAAGATCAATTAACCAGGTTTATCATGTCATTTTGAAGTCATCAAAACTTTCACTACTACTTTCTTTGTGTTTCATGCATACAACATCTGCAGTTTCTGAGTAAACATGACTGAAAACTTCCCTATGTTCTCGTGCTCAACGGATTTGGTTAAGTGCAGATTAATCTCATCCACTAACCTTTTTAGAAGCAAAGCTGTGATTAGGAGATGGGCCTGCACTAACACACATCAAAGGGTAGCTCATGCCTTCTTCAGCCATCTCCCTCAACCTATTTAGCGCTGGTAACACGACTTTCCCAAGGTCTGGCCTGTCTTTACGCCTTAGTTCTGCGCATTGGAGGGCCAGTTTGGCAAGAGCCAATGTCTCCTCAACTGGCCAATCCGCAATGCTAGGATCCAACATCTCAGCCAACGTTCCCCTTTCGATCGCACGGCTGATGTAGTGAGTCAACCCCATTGCTGGCTTGGCGGTTATTATCTGCAGTAGCATGATCCCGAAAGAGTATACATCAGATTTCACTCCGAGCATTCCAGTTTGTTGGTATTCGGGATCGATGTAGCAGAATGTTCCAGCTGTGGATGTCATCCGATATTGTGTCACCTCATCTGCCAATGTAGGTGGGACAAGCCTTGACAATCCCACATCTCCGATTTTGCTCACATAGTTCTGGTCAAGGAGAATGTTTCCCGGTTTCAGGTCTCGGTGGACCAAAGGCTCAGGCTTCGTCTGGTGTAGAAAGTGTAGGCATGTGGCAATCTCTGCTGCTATTCTAAATCGCAGTTGCCATGGTAGAGGGGGCGTTTTTCCACGCCTGAAAAGTCGGTCGTCCAGGCTACCTCTGGCCATGTACTCGTACACCAGACAACCGTACTCCGGGCAAGCGCCCAGGAGTAAAACCATATTAGGGTGTCTCATGCAACTAAGCACTTCAACCTATATGCACATATACTATCACTGATCAAAATTCTACCCTCCAATGCACAATCCTTCGATTATACTAATAGTTAGGGAGTGTTACCTCTTGTTGAAACTGTACTCTTCCCTGTGCAGCATCGGGGCGCAAGACCTTGACCGCAACAGGCGTATGGTCAAGGTTACACTTGAAGACAGGGCCATAACCGCCTTCACCAATCTTATGCGATTCAGCAAAATTCTCTGTTGCCTCTTCTATTTCTTCTATGGTATATCTTCTGTATCTTAAAGTTGATGTCATGCGCATTTCCGTGTTGTCATTTGACTCTTGCGACGAACTTACTCCGCTCACTTTTTTCTGGCTATCCGCAGCTTGAACATTCTCAAGAGCTTCTTTGTACTTTTCTTTCTCGTGCTCGGCATTTAATCGTGCAGCTTCTTCTGCCACTCGAGCCTCTTCTAATCTTTGCTCTTCATCGATTCGCCATCTATGAAGCTCTACGGCCTATACCGAGTATACCAAGTTAATCTCAGTGACTGGTAAAACAAAGGAAAGGATTATGTGCAGTTTTGTGTCACCCTACCTTTTGCTTTGCTGTAAGAGCTTCCTTGCATGCCGTGCTATACATTTCCATGGTTTTCTGCAATTCGAGCTTTAACCTTCTCATTTCAGCTGCCACATCATCCTATATTGTTTCGAGTTACAGTCAGGATCTAAGTATTAGGCCTTGAAACTGAAGTATAGAAGAGAAAACAAGAAAATACAACAAGATCATCACGTTTTCAACCGATGAAGATGAAAGATCAGTGCGGAAGGAACTGAATTCACTTCCTCTTGCCATCGTTCCATAGCTACTCTCCGAGCTCGTTGACAACCGTGAAGTTCGACCTGTGTCCATTCCTTCTGATAGTAGAAGAGACATGCGATCTATACTCTGCCTCTCCGTGCTAGGCCTGTCTGAGCTTATGAATGATATATCTGTATCAAGCTCAGAAAGATCCGTGAACATGTTCTTATTGTACCTTGAGAATGGTGATCTGTATACAAAGAGTCAAGTCTCAAAATTCGAGTGACAAAAGCTGAATCTCATGCCAGCAATGGGTTTTCTGATTATTACCTGAATAGCATATCATTTTCTTCAACTGCAGACTTGCGCGGTGTCCCCATTTCAACGCTTCGTACACTTGGAGAACGTGTGGTACTATGTCGATCAGGTGACACCCCATTACTAATGCTTTTAGTGTCAGATTCTCTCATTTGTTGTAGTCTTGCTATAAGAGGTGAAACGAATGGTGCTTGTCGGCAAGCGTTCTTCACAGAGGAGATTTTTGATTTCGAGATAATGTAAACAGTGCAGAAGTCAGGTGTTGCCTTTGTTATACTGCTCGGAGTATCTACCATCTTCAATCTTCTGTCACATATCATTCTCTATTCATAATTACCAGGGAAATCTACTCGAGCATAAATAATGTGTTTTGTTTCAATAAGAAAAAAAGACTAATCTGTTGGTTTGATGCAGAAATATGCTGCTGCTGATTCTGCAGCATTCTTTACCTGATAAAACCATGCCTTGACGCACCAAGAACCAGGTTCTCGATTGCAGCATGAGCAACGTATTCGGTTATAGCTCTTGCGACATCGGAGTCTTCCAGAACCACATCAAAGCAATGTATCTGTTTAAAAAACCCACCAGTAATCAAAACAAAAGGTAAGGTTTGAAATGTTTTGTAAGAAAACATTGTCAGATCAGAATCCAAAAGTTTGAACTTACATCTTTGCGAATGCAAAAGCAATGGAAGCTGAGGAATAATTCTTTGGTTTGCTTATCATATGCCTTCTTGTTCGGGGTTACATCTCCATTGACGAGTTCACGCATAGCATAGTTTCCTGCATTTGCCACAAAGTTAAAAGCAACACCATTCAGTCCATGCATAAAACACGAAAAGCTTCAATTTCGCATTTGATTGTTTCATGTCATCAATTTTGATAACCCAGAGCGCGCTTAACCCCTAACATTTGAATTTGCCTAGTCAAGCAAGAAAATGTACGGACTCACTAAATATCATCTTTACACACCACGAGAGCGCCTTGATATTCATCATTTCCTTGTCTCTTGAACAAATTACTCCTTTTTTTTTCTTCATGCATTAACAAGAAATGAAAGAATCAAGAGGAGAAACTCACCTGAATTAGAATGGGAGGATTTTTGAAGAACATGTAGTAAAATGATAGTTTGGCCCCTGGAGAGGATATTATCAATAGCCCATTTGAGAGCATGTTGGCTATTTTTGTCTTTGTCAATGGCTATAGCAACAAGACCATGTCTTCCACCCTGTTTTCCATTGTTATTTCCCTTACCAGACCACATTGAAAGGTTTTTCCTTTTCTAATTCTCTTAGTATCTTCTTTCTTCTTCTTTTTCCCCAAATAGAATTTCTTTCTTGTCTGTGTTTTGGTTTTCCAACTTTTGTTGGTTGTGAGATTAGAAACCAGTAAAAAAACATCCTAGAATCTCTCACTTTTGTAGTAACAAGTCATGGACGGCTTCCCATTTCTTGCGCTTGGCATGGGTGGTCATTAGCAAAGATGTGGGATTGATGGACTCAAATCAATTTCTAATACATTGTTTTAGACCAACCTTATTCTTCATTTATATACGAATGTTACTATCTGTAATTCTTATACCATAACAAACGGATAAAACAGGGCCGGTTAAAGTTTTTCGGGCCCCGTGCAATTTTTTTTAATTAATTTCATACTATATATTAAATAAAGATATTGTAAATACAAAAAGTTACACCTTTAAAAATAAATTAAAAATAAAAATAGTAGAAATTAAACATAAAATAGATGTGGTTGGTATATATGGATGGTGTGTAATGTCGTTTTAATATTTGTATTATTACACCTCGCAATTTAATCATTTTTTATACTATGCCTACTTTAACTTAACTTAATAATGAATTTGTATCTTTACAGAAATTGAAGAAAATATTTAAGTAAATAACTAATCTTTTAATTTACTAAATATAAATAACTTAAATATAAATAAATTAAGTGAATTTATAATGTTTGACACTAAATGTAATAATTTTCATATGGTCTTTTTTCAAATTAATAAAGAAACAATCATCATTTAACATTTTTAGATTATCATATAAGAACTAATTAGATTTATTATAAAAAAAATATATATTTAACGACTATAACAAACAAACTGTTAGAGAATAAATAGATCTAGAGTGTCTCGAAACTGTTACCTTTACAAGAAAGATTAAGTAATAAAAAGCTTATGACCACTGGACCATACTATATGAATATATTTTACAATATCGGAAAAATATGAGATCCTTAAATTTGGTGGGTCTGTGCGAGCAGACTCCCCGCAGAGGATTTTAACCAGACCTGGATAAGAATGTAATATTTATTTTGGAACGGAGGGAATATCTGTTAGTAGAGGCTGAAGGATTTTCCCAGTGATACTTCAAATTGTCTCACGGGAAAGTTAGATACAGAATTATATAATGGCAACTGTTACAAAGATGGAGTTACATTAAATAAATCTACGGTAATTACAACAGAACCTGTAACAAATATACAGTACATTGATTGAAGCAATAAGCCAGTTCTTGAGTCTCAACTATGAGTGTAATTATATCGTTGAAAGAGTACTTCCTTTTACAATGTTTTTCTTTTTTTTTTGAGAATAAGATTGCATTTCATTAAACGCTGAAGCAGCAAAAGTTACAAAGTAGAAGAAATCAAAAAGGCAGTATTGTAGTTCAATCACATTCGATAGCAACTTCTTTGGCCAATCTATGTGCTAGTGTATTCCCAGTTCTCCTAACATGGACAAACTCAATTGTTGAGAAAAAGGACAGCAAAGCCACGCCTTCCTGCACATAAATATCAGCACTTGAAAGATTCTGCAAACGCTTCTGGAAAGCTGAAATGGCTGAGATATTATCTCCTTCAACTATCAATGTTGTCCATCCCCAGTTGATTGCAAATTTAATTCCTTCCACAATAGCCAAAGTTTCGGCTAAAGCAGGTTGAGTAATGTGTGCAAACTTCCTGTGACACCACGCAACGACATTCCCTAGTGAATTACAAGCAACAATTCCTATTCCAGCTGAGTTCGTAACCTTACAAATTGCTGCATCGATGTTTATTTTGATCGTATCTGCTGGTGGTGGTCTCCATTCTGCCGGGCCAACGGTTGAAACAGATGTAGCAAATAAAGCCTTCGCAGTCTGGTAGTTCAATATATATTGGACAGCAAAACGGACTGACTCACGCGGATCAGAGATAGTTTCTCCGTGAACTACTCTGTTTCTCTGAATACATATACACCAGCACAGACAGATAAACTTGACGAACTGATTCTGATCCGTCATTTCACGAACCTGCTTGATCCATTCCCAGACTGTATCAGCATTACTGAAGATGTAGTGATAAGGAATGTCAGACATTGCCCATATTAGACGCGCAAAGTGACAGTGAAGGAAAAGATGGAGTGCAGTTTCTTCATTGTCCCCACACAATGGACAGACTGATTGTTGAATAATTTTCCGGCAAACCAAGTTAACAGTCAGGGGAAGGCCACTCCGCAATATACGTTAAATGAAAATCTTAATCTTGCTGGGTTTGTTTTAGGATGATCGGGTTTAAAAGGGTCTAAACCGCCACTTTCCCCTGCATGTTTCATTTTTGAGGAGCGTTGCTTGGGTTCCTTATCATTATAATAGTAATCATTCTTAACTTAAATACTTAGCTATTTTTATACCGTGAGAATCTGCTGTTGAGATTGTAATGTCGTAAGAATACTTCTTTGGGTCCATATTTTCAGTTAGTTACTTTTAAATAATACAGTTGAAAAACTCCTTTGAAATAAATCGTTCCCTTTAAACATTGATGATATTGAAATATCATAAATTACGTGCACCTCATAAAAAATAATTCTTTTTGTTGAATAATTCATACTTGTCCCGAAGAACTTCATACTTCTGACGTGTAATTTTATGCGAAAAATTAAATAATAATAAAAAATGAAGATGGTGAAGAAAAGTGTAATTTTAGTGATAAAATGCGTAATTTATAGCTCTGTTTAACAAAACTAACTGAAAAAATAGTTGAAAAGTAGTTGGTAGTTGCACATATAACTTTTTTTCAACGAGCTAATCAAACTAATTAGATTTTCAGCTAGTTTGTTTAAAAAGTTGTGCATTCATGTAACAAGTTTTTTATAAAAAATATATAAAGTTGAAAAGTTAACTAATTAATTAGTGGTAAATATGGTGTATATGTAAAAATATCGTTTATTATATGATTATATAGTAAAATAAATTTTATTTTTAATAATATATAAAATTTTATAAAATGAATGAAAAATAAATATATAAAATTATTCGGGGACGGGGAGAGAGAAGCCAACAAACAAGTAACAACAACAATAATTTATCATCATTCACATGAGTACGTACGAAATAAATGCCATTGGACCCTTGTTCCTAACTCCCAACCATATTATATCTCTCCAATCCCAATCACTCTGCTACTCTCTCGCTAAAACACTAAAACTAACAGACAAACAATCAAGTCACTAGCACAACAACAATGGCAACTAAGCAGAAACACCCAGTATCCTCAGCAAACTCAACCTCCCCATTCGGCAACCTAACCCCATCCGAATTCTACCACCACCACTCCATCACCCACTCCACCTCCACCTTCACCTCTTCCCACCAAAATCTCAAACTCTTCACCCAATCCTGGCTCCCTCCCACCCCAACCCACTCCATCATATGCATCGTCCACGGCTACACCGGTGAGTCCTCCTGGTTTGTTCAGCTCACCGCCGTACACTTTGCCAAGCACGGATTCGCAGTCTGCGCCATCGATCACATGGGCCACGGCTTCTCCGAGGGCCTAATTGCTCACATACCTGACCTCAATCTAGTCGTCGATGACTGCATCAGCTATTTCGATAGTTTTAGGGCCAAGTACGATGCCAATTTGCCGGCGTTTCTGTACGCGGAGTCGTTAGGAGGAGCAATTGCGCTGTTGATTACGCTGAGGAGAGAGGGGGAGGGTAGGATTATGCCGGAAAGGAAGTTTGACGGTGTGGTGTTGAACGGGGCGATGTGTGGGATTAGTGACAAGTTTAAGCCGCCATGGCCGTTGGAGCATTTTCTATCTCTTGCTGCGTTTTTCGTTCCGACTTGGTGCGTTGTTCCCACCCGCGGCTCCTTGCCGGATGTTTCGTTTAAGGTACTACTCTGCTCATGGCTTTGTTTGAGGTTAATTGTGTGTGTGTGTGTGTGTGTAATTCGAATTGAGAAGGTTTGATCAATGTGAGAAGCTTATCTGCTTGTGTTTGAGGCTGATTTTGTGTATTAAATTCGAATTGAGAAGGTTTCATCAGTGTGAGGAGCTTAACTACTTGTTTTAGCTAATGAATTATGAATTTGCGCAATCCTGATTAGGTTTGATCATTGGTATTGATAAATGTTTCTGTGTTAAGATTTGAATTAAGACGGTATGATTGATGCAGTAGAAGTCTACTTATTTAAGCTGCTCCAATTACAAATGTGCATTTAAACTATTCCAATTTCGTTGTATTATATTCTTGATTGAATATGGAACTGTGATTGGATTTGAGACTTCTGATTATGATTGATTCTGTATATATGTTTCGAATCGAGTAGGTTTAATTTGCGTTAAAGAGTCCACTTGTTTTAGCTGATGAAATTCTTTGCACCTGCAATTGGATGATGGACAGCTCATTGATGATTTAGATGGAATTTGAGGTTGTGAAGATGTGAACATGAGTGCTACAGAATGGCAGAATGCTATCTTTAGTTAGTACTGTTTTCATTTCGTTATGCAGTTGGAGAATTGAGTCCTGGACTATTAGAACTGCGTGTCAGAACTATTTTAAATTTCTTTGCTTGTGAACTTGTGATATTATTGGGGAAGGATGTATCAGGGATAACATGCAAGGCAAGCATAAATAGACATTGAAAGTGTAGAGTTACTTATACAATTAAGACCACTTTATTGTCCAAGTAATGGATGGAAGTCTGGTCTCGGAAATGGCATACTCTAGATGATCCAGTCCACGAGACCTGGTCACTGCTCATCGAGATTAGGTTATAAGCCTTAGAGTCTAGATATTTGATTCCTGAGTTTTAAGTTTATCTCAGCTTGCAAATTCAAGTGCATGAAATTCTGGCAGTGTTCTTTTTTCTTTAAAAAGCTTTCTATTTTTTCTGTTTTCTATCTTCATCTTCACACATAAACGATCTACGATTAGGAACAAAGATTTATAAGTATTATAAACTACTACTATTAGAAATAGTATATAGCCTATAAAGGTATCATTGGTTTGCTCATTTATCTAGGTGGACTGGAAGCGGAAACTGGCTTTAGCAAGCCCACGGAGACCCTTACTAAGGCCAAGAGCTGCCACTGCACAAGAGTTGCTGAGAGTATGCAGGGAGGTACAAGGAAAGTTTCATGAAGTAGATGTGCCATTCCTGATTGTTCATGGTGGTGACGATGTAGTTTGTGACCCTGCCTGTGTCCAGGAGCTTCATGATCGTGCTGTCAGCAAGGACAAGACCATCCGGATATATCCTGGGTTGTGGCACCAGATGGTGGGTGAGTCGGAAGAAGATGTCGAACTCGTGTTTGGAGAGGTTGTAGATTGGCTCGTCACTAGAGCCAAGCGTGCAGCAGTCTCAACTTGATGCCTGACTAATTAATTTATGGGGGCCTATTCGACAGTGGCTAAATAATTTGTTGCACATAATTTTATACTGTATGATGAGAATGGTTGAGATTTAATGCAAGGAAACAAGTTTGTGACCTCTGATATACAGCTTGGTCTTACTGAACTTCTATCTAGATAATCTCTTCTTTGAGCTGGTCTATTGTTTCGTGCATAGATTCCATGTGTGATTAGATGTCTTTCATTCATTTCAAGTCACGAACAAGAGGAATATAGCAGCCTGGAGCTATAAATGAGCATTATGACTATGAATGATTACGGGATATATAACGTGGTGCAGTGGAATGGAGTAAAGTGGTCTGCACTTGTATTGCACATTTTCTGCACTAAATTCGTAAAAAACCTAAAAATAATCATCAACCTATAAGAAATACATACATGATAACCTATAAGAAATACATAAATTATAATCAACTAATAAAATTTAATTCATTGTAAATTGTCACATATGTGTCGTCGCGCCAATCATACAGTTGTCCAATCATCCGCGTCATTGCTCTCAGCCACTGTAGTCACTTCTACCAAGCGTAAAGTTCTTTAAATACATGTTAATAGTGCACGAAAGAAAGATCACTCAGTTGTTGATATTCTATTTGATTACACCTCCTCTTTAGTTGAGTCACCGCCAAGCTCTTCTTGAGATGAAACTTCGACGCACCATAGCATGTTTGGGTTAAGATACGAATTGCAATTCTCTGGAATTCAAGGCGTTCTCCTCCGTACTTGTACCACCAATCAACTGCAATAATAACATAGTTCTTTTTGGCCTAATAAACAATAATGTATATATAGCAAAAACTCTTGAAACGAATCAATAATAAGTCTAATAATAATGTAACCGAATGTAAATACTATGAATTAGGGCTGCGCAACGGACGAATACGGATCAATCCGCATCCGTTTGACCGGATATCCGATCGTACGGATGGAAAAATAATCCATCCGTTATTCAATCCATTCCGAACGGATTGGATATGGATAAATCTAGCGGATATCCGTATCTGATAAATTTAAAGAAAAAGAAAAGAAAAAGAGAGCAAAACATAAAAAGGGAAAGAAGAAGAAGAAGAAAGAATAAAATCCCCAAATCTTCTTCTTCTTCCCCACGCCTGCTCCAATTCAATCTTCTTCTTCATCCAATTCTACTCTCTCTCCATTCCCAAATCAGCTCGAGCCAAATCAGTCGCGCCTCCTCTACTGCCCGCTGACCGTCTCTCCTCTACTTTGTCGTATGCGTCCCTCATCTCCCCGCCGTGCCGTTGAGCTCTCCTCCGCCCACCTTGCCTCCGTCGGACCATCACTGCTCCGTCGCGCAATTTCATCGGATCCGGTCGACCACCGAGCGCCACCGCCTCCTTTAGCTCAACCACTACTCTACCACGATTATAGCTTCACCAATGGAGAGACGCGCGCGAGTCTACTCCGAGTCCGCCGCGCCACCTCCGCTACCCGATGTCCAGATTGAAGACGACTCGGTGAAGAAGACGGCGAAGGCGAATGGAGTCAGTGAGTACTGAAATCATTATCTTGATAAAAGTTTCAACTCTACATGTTCATATTCATCATCATCAATGGAAAAACCAAACCCACCTCTTTTTAGAGGTTTATCTACAGATTTCCATGGAAAACCCTGTAGCAAGATCAAGTCTTTACTCATTACCAAACCTTGTATGCCCAATTCTCTATCTGAGAATTCTGATTCAGTTGTGGTTCCTAATCTTGAGCTGAAATGGTACTCTGAAATGCTGAGGAATTGCACCAATGGTAAGCTTCTTAATGAGGGAAAGATGATTCATGGGAGGATTATTAGGAGTGGGATTGAACCTGATTTGCATATATGGGTTTCTTTGATTAATCTGTAATTGAGAAGTGTTGGGGTAAATAATAACCTACTAAAAATATTATTACATAAACAGGCGGATAAAACGGATATCCGTGGATATCCGGCGGATTTATCCGTTTTATATGTTCTAGCGGATGTATAAAAATCCCACCCGCGATCCGATCCATTTCTTAACGGATCGGATCGATCCGGTCCGTTTTAGTGGATATCCAGACCGGATTTGCGGATCCGGATGAAATGGGCAGCCCTATGAATTACATGTTGTGATGTTCAATTTGTTTTATCTACTTAATTAACACAAACTTCGTAATTTCGTCTAATCGTAATTGTAGTCTAATTCTTTTAAAACGATATATTCATCATTGGAACGATGTTAATTTTCATAACACTGGAATGTGGGTGTGATATGATATACATACTACACTTTTTTAACTATGTATCATTAAAGTCCCTATACTTTTAACAGCGTTCACAATATCCTCTAATTTTTAACACATGTTATCTAATTTTTATATAAATAATATGTGTATACTTTTAGAGAGTTCAAAAGACCCTCTAGTTTTTAACAAATGTTACCTGATTTTTATATAAATAATATGTGTTTTAGTTTTTACCAATATTTGTCTAGTTTTTCATGTTATGACCTGTTTACCACTAGTTTTTCAGTTAGATTTTCAGCTCAATGAGTTTTTCTTTTTAATAAAAAGCTTGATACGCGAAAGCGCAACTTTTTAAACAAGTTAGTTGAAAAACTAGCTGGTTTGAGAAGCTAATCAAGTTAGCTTGTTGAAAAAAAAGCTACCTGCCAAGCTACTAGCTACCTTTTCAGCTAGTTTTGTTGAACATAACCTATTTTTTTATGTTGTGCATTTGTGCTTCTAATTTTTAATATGTATTGTCTAGTTTTATAATTATATTGTCTAGTTTTATAAATGATCTTGTTTAGTTTTATTAATTGTACATAATTTTCATTCGGTGTAATATATATTTTTAGTTTTTACATTATATTGTCTAATTTTTATATTATATTGTCTAGTTTATAAAAAGAATCATCTAGTTTTTACATGATATTAAATTTACAATTTTATTTAATTTTTACATTACATTGTCTAGTTTTTACTTTCACCGTTTTTAATGAATCCGGGTCAAAAGATCCGCAAAAAATCATCAAAATTTAAATTGTGAAAAAAAGTTATAATTGTTTAGTTTTACTATTTGGAGGGGACTTTCAAAATTCTCTCAAATGTAAGGGTCTCTCGCAAGACGGACTCCACTTTTTTCTTCCTCGGATATATTTTTCCTTATTTACCCACCACTACTCCTTAATTAATAAAATCATGTAGTATAAGCCCAAAATTTCATATTTCCAACTTGGTGTAGCACGAACCCAACATGAAAGCGAAGTTCGTAATCATTTTGATCCAATTTCTTATTCATTCAAGTTAGCCCAACTCTTCTTTCAGTCCAATTGTTCTTATAATCCCTTTCTAAGTCCATAATTTAACCCTATCATAATTACAGACACGTTACTCTTTTTTCTTCTTCTTCTTCTTAATTATCCATCGTTTTTCTTCTTCCAGCTAATGCATAAGACGTTTATTGATCATAAACTTTTGCAAATCTCCTTCCAGACAAGTTCCTCTGAGACTCACATTTCACGTTCATATGCTAATTGTTGGAGTTTAGTTTATGATATTTTTATTTGAATGGTCACTTGTTGTGTTTGGTTCTTCACGTTAAATTCTATGTTTGTTATGCTAATTGTTGGAGTTTAGTTTATGATATTTTTATTTAAAGGATCACATGTTGTGTTTGATTCTTCATATTAAATTCTATGTTATTGGGGCAATTACATCTACATCCATATTAAATTCAAAAGTTGCATATGGCTATCATCCAGATCAACAATTACATGTAAGTCATGATCGACAAATTTTAATTACATTTGAGTCTACGAATTTGACTTTTGACGAATTAAATGAATGTAAAGTCATTTTTACCCTCATTGAATTCTCAGATTTTAAAATGGACCAAATAACCTATTTACAATTCAAGTCCTTAAACAAATTAAAGTATCACTCTTCAATTTTCTATTTTTCAAAATATCACCCTTCAAATTTGTTAGAGTTTAATTTAGTCCTTAGAACGTTTTGAATTTTACAATTAGGTGTATCAAATTCTCAATTACAAGGGTTTCTAGTTTTCATAACTTTCATTTCAGTCCCTACAATCACCACCACCAGTCCACCACCACAGACCTCCGCCTCACCACCACCACCACAGTCGTCCACCACAGTCGTCCGCCTCACCACCACCACCACCCCATCGCCTCCTTTTGCAGTCCACCGATTTCGCCACCACCCACCACCGATCCACCCTTCCTCCGTCCGATCTACAACCATCAAGATCTACCACCATCACAGCTTCTCTTCTTCTCACCACTACCCACCACCGATCCACCCTTCATCCGTCCGATCTACCACCAAACAGATCCGCACCATTGAGATCGTCCGACTCTTCCGATCGCAATCCGATCATCACCGTGCACCGGCTTAGCCAATTCTTTCATAAATTGATTCCCGATTGACAACACCTTCACCTCCTGTTCCGATTCTCGTCCGATGTACGAGTAGAGAGTTTGAAACTCCGGTCACTAGTAATGGAGCCCATGAGATTGCGAGCTTTCCTGCTAATTCGTGATTCATCGACATCGCTGGATGAAAGGGGAACATGACAGTCAAAATGAACGACGGAGGTGGCCGGCGGCGATGGTGCCTGCGGTGGTGGTGGAAGGCGGTAAGTGGTGGTGGAAAAAGTGAGACGAAGAAGATGATGCAGAAGGAGTGAATTGTGAATTGACTAAGGCCATATTTGGATTGCCATACAAATGAATAGTGAATTAAGCTAGTCAACGCAAAAACGATTATGAACCTGAATGTAATTTTCCCTCACAGCTATTCAATCTTATAGTTATTTGGCTTCTCATTTCCATTTCTTATCAAAGATATTTATAAAATGTATGTAATCAATTCTGAAAATGGTAGTTAGCTTGGTACATTATACCCGATAATATACATGCATGTTCAATTTGGACACAAATTAAATAGTTAGAGCTTGATAATGTCTCAAAGGAAACTTCTCTTACCAAGATCTGCAGTGCATATATGAATTAGTTAGAGCAAGATAGTCAAAAGGGAAACTTCTCTTACCAATCTATGTGTATGTTGATTTTCTGAGTCTTTTCTATACATTCAAGCATTTCCTTTCTCCAAAGGTGCACTTCAGCTAAAGGTGCACACCAACCTTAGGACCAACTGGTGAGTTAGACACATTTGTAACCTCACTACCCTTAGCAAGGTCCATGTTCATCATTTGTATGACTACCTTCTCGTGAATCTGAGCTATCCTGTTCCCTTCAGTTAATGGTGACTCACTATGAAGTTTGCTCTCAGGCTCAACCAGTTTCTCAATCTCACATTTCTCTTCATCATTAAAGTTGTCACTCATTCTAGCATCTATAGCCAACAAACTATCAATTTCAGCTGTCTCAGTGACACTATTCGATTCCGTTGCAACCTGCTTCTCAGTCTTCACAATTGGTGGTTTCCCAATGATGTTCATAGGAGATGCAGTTCCACTAGATTGGGGAGAAGGTTCGTTAACTTTTGGTCTGGCCACGGTACCTAAGAACTTCACAACTGGTTCACCAACGCTACATTTATCTGCAGGTACTACTGGAGATAGCGGAACTGTAGGAGTTGTTGTTCCACTTGATTGGCCAACAGATAGGTTATTTCTTGGTCTCGGCACCGTTCCGACAAATTTCCCAGCCGCATCCACACGGCTACATGATCCTTCAGCGGTACTAGGAGAAGGTGGGAACAGGGTTGACGGGCAAACAGGAGAGGCCATTTTCACAAGTTCGTTCAGACTCCGTGGTGTAACGAAGTTAACACTACCAGATTGTTGGGTGTTAAGAGTAATCTACTAGACCAACTCTCTGGCTATCCATTGAACCTGCCGTATTTGGTGTTTCACCACAAAGTACGACACCCTTCTCTTTCAGTTCCCTCAGCTCAACAAATAGACAATCCTTGTCAGCCATAAGTTGCTTGATTTTTCCTTCCTGGTCATGATCCTTTGCATGCAGAAGTTGAACTTCCTCCTTGTTAAATATATTCTGCTCCTCCTCTTGCATAAGTTGCACTTGGAACTGGTTAACTAAGTCAGTCAACTCATCAATCTTCTTATCATTACTGCAGGCTTGTTGTACATAGAAAACCATATGTGCCTTATATCCATCAATGATCAAGTCCTTCGCAGCAATAGTGTTTGATAAAGCTTTCAATTCCGCCTCATTATCTTCAACTGCTTTCTGGCGCTATGGCATACTTCTCCATCCATTTTGAAATCTCCAACTCATACCCATCTTTTTCTTTAGCATTCAGTCCCAATTCATTATTAACCTGGATTACGACCTTCAAATCCTCAATAGTCTGCCTTGCTGCACTCAAATCATTTTCAAGCTTTATCATACGGACTACTTCATCGAGTTGGTGTTGCGACCGTGGAGACATTAACCCTTCTTCACGAATGTTAGGAGTACAAGTTTCACCAACTGTATCAGGCATCTTCAATGATTCAGCATGAAAACTACCACCAACTACATCACCAGGATCACCTTTATTTTCACTGACAGTTGATGGCCCTGCAATATCAGTATCCAACGTAGTCTTCTTCAATTCTCTGTCAACTTCAATATTACATGCTTCTGCAACTGTGCTGCCACCTGCTCTATTTCCCTCGGACATAGACTTCCCAAAATGAACCACAACTGGGGTTTCAAGTCTACTAGACAACTTATCCAAATCCGTATCATCTTTGAAATCTAACTCTCTTGCACAACTCCTGAATGGTTGGAATATGATTTGGCTGTTTTGTGGATCGTCACCATTTAAGAGCTTCAACTCATGCTTGGCTGCCTCAATATTCTTCCCAACCTGATTTACAAAAGGAAATCATAAGGTAAGAATACTAAAATGGGGGAAAAAAGGGAATTCTACCGTTACAAGACTCACCAAGTTCAAGCTATCGAAACCATGCTTGAGTACATGTTTCTTCAATTCAGGTAAACTCCACTTCATGAATCTCGGAAAACTAACTTGGCCTTTGTTTGGTTCAATAACATCGGTGACTTCACAAAGCCAATACTGTGAAGACATGAAACATATAAAAAAATTAACAACTGACCAGTACACCGAAAGAAATGAAAATGGCAAATTCATTTCAAAAAGAATTGTCACCTGTAAGAATATAGCACATCATGGAGTTCTAAGATTAGCTGAATTCATAATCCCTTTGTACAGGACCTTCAATATATACCAACTCCAATTATAAATACACATTGATTCCAAGTCACACATGTACTTTGTCACATGCCAATTCACAAGATAATTTTGATTCACCATGAAGAAGTTCAAAAGAAGATATAGATGGAGCAGTCTAGCAACGTCCTCAACTGCTTCCTTATCATCATCTGGAGCAGGCAGCTTGTTGTCTAAAACATCCAAGATGATTGCCTTTGTCAAATGGTAAGGCCCCTTGCAATTATCAGTCGCAAGACTCCTAATCTGTTTTATCTTCTCTGGAAAACAGCGAGAAACGAAGTCATTCTCCTGATAGTGGTATTACTCACTTGAATACCCAATTCCCCATCACGAATCCCAAATATAAGTTGTAAATCAGTTCTCTACGGCAGAACAATACGACCACCAATATTAAATCCTTTGGGTGTAACATTGTCTTTCAGATTGCAGCGCTTAATTGCCTCAGAAATACAGGCATCATTTCTTGAATTTAGCAAGGTCACGATCCTTAACTCGTATTGCAGAATAGACAAAGTACCAGAACGGAGTTTTCCTGATGGCTTTCAGGTGACACTCACGTAAACCCATGCATGCCTCTTATATCCTTTAAAGTCGACTGTAAATTGCACCGGTAGTTAACCTTCCTAGAGACTTTGACACAAGAACAACAGACATTTGAGAAAACATCAAATTACTAAATGCCACTCCTTACTGCAGTAGGATATTATATTATAAATTACCCTTGCGGCTCATTTAATCTAACTCATCATCGCTGAACTCCATACAAGCATCCTCTGCAATTCAGTTAAGATGAAGTCAACAAGTACTGCACAGACACTTTTCCTAATAAACACTTAGCCCAAAGAAAATACAATTACCTATCTCATGCTTCGCTTCTAATTTCACAGCTTCAGAATTCCTCCTCGATGCAGAAGCAAACTCCCCTGAATAATGATTAGATGCAGTATTACACATTCAATACATAATTTAGTAAGGTAACAGATCTCCATCATTATTGTGACTGTAAATGACACTTACTCTGTGGAACTTCAGCTTGCAAATCTTCCCCTGCATCAGAATGGAACAAATATAAGGTTAACTACTATCATTGAAAAAAATAAATGAAACATGTGGTTGCAGAGTAATACTTTTCACACTTGATCGACAACTACTAGACAAGGGCTTTTTACCTACAAATACATAAAAATTGAAAAAGTTATTTATAAAACAAACAATAAAGTTCCAATTATCAATTATGGGAATCCAATAATTACCCCCATTATCTTTCGATTCTTCAAATTGAACCGCATGAGCTTCTCCACTATGCCGAGTACAATGTTCTGCACCATTGAATCATTTAATATCAAACTCTAAACTAACGTTAAGGAAGACAAATACACTAAACATTGAACATAATGCAGAAAGGAAGTATAACCTTCAAAATCAACACGTTGAGGAATCTTAAACTTAGCAACATTATGTTCATCATCGGAGAAGTCTATTCGAAATGAAAGGAACATACATTCAGATACTTAGTCGATATCCAAAACAGACAGATCAAAACAGAACACCAAAATTTAGAAATCAACCTGAGTCAGGTGCAGCAACATAAATTATCCGTTTACGGGACTTCTTCTTGCGAATGTGAGGAATAGCAGGCGATTCTCTAGGTGGCGATAACCTTAACTTTTGTACATAGTCTACACACAGGAATCAAATTGCATAGAGTATTACAATGCCGAATATTGAACAATTCAAAGTATAATCATTAAAGCTAATGACAAGCTAAAATAAGCAAGAACAACTAACCACCAACAAAGGCTTTCCTCTTCTTTGGAGCACAATATTCATCTCGCAATTCACCTAATCCAAAAATACGAGTACAACTATAAATGTGCAGCATTTGAAAAGCATACCGACATGAAATAGATTCACAAAGGTCCTTACCGCTAAATGAGTTACTATCATCATAAGGCACTTCAATAACACTGATTCTACCAGATCTACGACTACATTTGAAAGTGGGCAAAACAATCATCACATACAAATCCTTGCAAACTGATGGTCCAATAACTGGGAATAATTTTGTTCGACTAATAAAGGTAAACAAAAATAGTTCTTACCTCTATCGTACAAGAAACCATGCCTACTTCTCTTCCCACTGTCCTCATCAACCCTTCTGAACTTCATCTTCGCACTTTCGGAGAGGAAATTGTAGGAATAAAGGAGAATAACAGTACATGAAGGTAAAAAACCAAGAACATCCAATTGTCTTAAAATCAAATGTTATTATTAGAAACATTGATAGAATCAAGAAATAGTGGACTATTGGACTGGGCGCCCTATTTGACGTGGGCGCGGGAATTGAGAAGCGACTCTTCTTCTACCAGCCACTCGATTAGAATAGTTGAACGGTCCAGATTAATGTAGTATGCGGAAGCAACAACTACTGCGGGGCTACTTTCTAATTATTTTTGTAGGTTTGGGGAGTTTTATCATTGAAAATAGTTGTTGTATCTCAGAATAATGTGCCATTTATTTCTAGTACCTAAGGCATAAAAAAGTGCACCTTTTTGCACGTGTTGACGAAATACCCATTAGTTTATCTTATAAGTTTTCATCATTTCTTTGATATGTGATGGGAAGTAGGACCGATTGTGAATGGTGATTGGTTAGAAAGTAAGATATGTGGTTGTTTGATCTGATTGGTGAAAACTATTGAGGTACAATTTTTTCTGAAACAGTTAAAGGATGACTCGAATTCCGATCTATTAATTGAAGATAAATCGTCGAACTTCATTGTCATTAGCACTATTATATAGGATTATAAATGTTTCAGTACAGTTTGTAGTTTGCAACTTTGCATTAGTTGTTTGGATGTGTACATTGTGTACTAGCATTTATTTATTTTTCTTAAAAATATAAATGTGACTCGGACTACCGACATATTAGTTCGATGGGAAAGCTGAGAGAATTCATTTATAATCTCTTATATTTTTTGTGAAGGAAAAAAAGAGAGAAACTCAAGCAGAAGGGAAGCAATGAAAAGGAGTCTTCAAGTTCATGTATTCGGTGTAATAAATTCTTTGTGATTGCTTTACCCCAGTTTGGGCTTTTCGTAAAGTCTATGAACCATTTAGACTTGTAACACCAACGTGGGCATGTACAAGTATACCAACTTATCATGAACGGCAGTATCGATTTGCTAACGCCATTCAGGTCTTCGTAGATCACACTCCAAAAATACTAATCAATACTACTACTACTACACTTGGTTAAGGATGATCTACAAATTCCGATGGATGATGAGATGAGAGCACATCGCTAATCTCACTCCGCCGCCACAGCTAATTCTCAAGGATTCTCGAATGTGCACCAAATTTCCGCAATATGAGACATCCATCATCCCCAAGAATTTGCTCACAGCAACCCATCGACAATCGTACTAGCAGAAAATAATGCAAAACTTACATTTCCACGTCACACAAATCTCTTTTCCAATGACCATGTTTTTTCACTCTACATGAATGTTAAACAATTTTCAATGAACTAGGTTTTAAAACAGCTTAGGTTACACCCACAACTTATGTAGCGATCTCATCGACCTCAGAGTTGAATACAAAGCTGGGAAATGTCGTAGTTATATCCCTGCAGAGGTGACAACAATCATTTCAATTCTATATGCGGTAATAAATGGAGAATAATATAAAAAAGAGGTAGCGTAATCGCATACTACATCGTAACTTGTACAAAAGTACCTCAAATATGGCAACGTCATTATCTTCAACAAAGAAGGATTCTTTGATACAAAGTTGTGCCATTCAGACTTGTCTATTCTGCCATCCTGGTCAATGTCTGCTTCTTGAAATGTCTGCATTGTGCAGTAATTAACGTAAGATAATGCGATTTATACTACTGGCAAAGTCATGAAGAAAGTTCAAAAGAAAGACTAAGACCTTATTCCACAGCATGTAATAGTAATAGTAGTACTAGTAGTAGCAACTAGAGCCTCATACAAGAAGCATGTAACAAAGATACTGGTGAACTTACTTTGTCCAATATCATCTCGATGGTCTCATCAGCCAACTTCATCTCAGATTCAAAAAGGAGTGCAATCAACATTTGCTTGACCTGGCAGAGAGACCCGAACGTTGATATATAACACTCAACCAGAGAGAAAAAATACAAGAGCTATAGGCACCCAATTATATAACATATGAGGCCAAAAAAACAGTGAACCATCTTTATAAATTATAGTATTTCAAAAGCCAGCAGCTGAATAAAAGAATAAAGGAGTCTCCTTAACAATCATTGCAACAGTACAGATTTCGTAGCAGTTAAGCCGAATTACCTCTTGTCGCTCAATATATCCAGTAGAGTCCAAGTCATAGAGCTTAAATGAGACTGCAAAGGTGCAAAATAAAGAACTGAACAAATTTTACCTACATCAAGCATTGAAAGTGAAATCAAAATTAACCTTTTGATATAGGCCTTTGACAACTTACAGTTAATTTTATCTTCTTGTGGTGCATTGGGGTGGAAAACGTTTAGTGATCGAACAAAGTCACCAAAGTCAATGACTCCCTTTCGTTTTACGTCAAAGAGATCAAAGATCTGCACGAGGAAACCATTTTCCATCACATTGAGTCAACAGAAACTTGAAAGTGATGAGCAACTTAAATGGAGCTAAATATTCCTGGGTAAGAATTTATTTCATTCATAACATTTCGTGATACATGTTACAGAGCACCATACCCGATTTGCAAAAAGATTCTCCTTCTTTCTGTTCTTGAACAGAGCCAACTGGAATTCTTCCTGCACATCAGAAAATAATGTTAAATATTTTTCATTATTAGCATTCAGGAACATAATGCGGTTAAATCTATACATATAAATAATTAAATATAATAAAAAGTAAACAACATTGAACAGAATAAAACTATCTAAGAGAAGAATAATCTTGTAGGTTCACTGAACAAAAATAAACCTATCTCCATCAATTTATGTAAAGTGGATAACATTCAGCTCGTTGCAGAAATCAGGAAGGAACAGTACAGAGTTTTCAACAGTCCAGTTACGGTGGTCATGAAATAAAAAGATATCCACATGTTGACCGGTAAAATAAATGGATTGAGTGAAGGTCAAACCAAAAGAAGGAAGGGCAACATGGCTAATAGTATAAAAAAACCCAAAGTACCTTATTTATAAGCCCGTCATCAATGACAGAACTGCTAATGCTCTTGAAGAGTTCGAATAGTGCTTCAACCTCACTCACACTAACTGGAGGATTGAAAGATAAATGATACATAGGCATAAGTTTTACTTGATATTAATGATTAGTAACACAATACAAAATGCACATCGATAAGGAGAATATAAACTGAATAAACAACAGCGAGTATTGTTGCTATCTTATCTGAAGTTTTATTTTTTTAGGGGGGGGGGGGGGGTGAGAAATAATGAAAAAGATACAC
>JAYMSP010001138.1:0-35688 GCA_036897095.1 Plantago elongata
TCGGTGTCCCAATTGTCTTCTTTGCCCTTATCAGCGCGTGACACACACGCACACTGACGGACAGGCTTAACACCGTCCATGTCGTGTGCTGACCCGTTCCGTTGACTAACGTTCAAATGCAAACTCCAAAAAAAAAAAGGTCTGGGTGTAAAATCAAATTGGGCTAAAAGGTTCTAGTGAAAAGTAAAATTTTCTCTAAAATATTTATACTTGATTTTTTGTCAATACTTTCTTATAGTTTTATGAGGCACTGTTATTAATTTAAGCATCAATATTACTATTTTTAGCTTGTATTACATGTTCCTCTTGTATTATTGTTTTAAAAGTCATTATTATATAGTATTTAAGATGCATTGTTATGGTTTAAAACTTCAATATTACTGTTATTAGCTTGTGTTGCATGTTCCTACATTGTTGTAGTTATAATAGTCGTTATTGTTTTAAGAGAAATCATTGTAGTTTTAACTATTAAAGTTATTGTTTTTAACTTATATTTCATGTTCCCTCACTATTATAGTTAGAAGAGGCATTGTTATAGTTGTAAGACGTATTGTTATTGTTTTAAGCATCAATGTTACTGTTTTTTTCTAGCTTTTGTTTTATGTTTCTACTTTATTATTGTTTTAAGCATGAATGTGAAGTTTTAATAAGAGCTGTTACATTTTAAACCCATTAGTGAATGTTTTAAACATGTATTGATGATAATATTGAGTTTGATGATAAATGCCTCAACGGTTTCACATGTATATTGAAGAACAAAAAGGCAGGAAGTCAAAGGTCACCAATTCAATTTGTGTTTGCATAAAAAAAACACCAAATGAATGTTTATTGTAATCTTTTTCTTACGAGAATAGATTTTTATACCTTTGAATATCTGAATGTTTCAATAGTGTAAAAACTGAATTGCAAATAACTTATTTAAGCTTGTTTATTGTTGTTTTAATGGCATATATGAATTTTTAGACATGTCTAATAATATTCGAGTGTAATTTAAAATTATAACAAGTCATCTTAAAATTATTATGTAACTCCTTAAAACCATTACACCTAACTAAATTATAAAAATGATATAAAATTTTATTTAAAATATATAATATCGATACAATAAAACAATCACATTATCACTTAAAAAATTAAGTTATGCAACAGGGTACCATGAAGGTATGTAGTGTGTACCCTTTTTATGCTGCACTCAGTTTGCAAGTTAATTGTGTTGATAAACTCTTGATGATTGGTCTAATCATGACCGAGTGAAATACATTATAAGTATGCATTTACAAGATGGAGGCACATGACACTTTATGACACGTTACTTGTTAAAGATATTGACCCAAGAGATGTCCATGGGAAGACTTGACAATGGAATTAAAAGTGGTAGGTGGCATGCGATTTTGTGAACTTGAGAAGTCAGGTAGCAACATTTCTTTTTCCGTAGTGTTATCAGTTAATATTACCTTCATTTTGTATTGCGGATATTATTATTCCGTCATACTTTATGTTAACTCAATAAATTGTTACAATATTACATTCAATTAAACCACATCAAAATAAATAATTGAAGGTATTTTGTATAATATTAATTTATATTTAAGATGATTTGGTGCAGTTTTAATAATTGAGTGTGTGTTGTATAATCGGTGGGGATTTTGTGCGTTTTTACCCTAACGTTAACATGACACATCTATTCCAAACGTTTTGTGCATTGAAATAAATATATTTTGTACTCAAACTTATAAATCACCATTTCGTGATGTTAAGTTGAATCTGGACGGTATGAAGACCCTATCAATGAACAATGAAAATATCAACATAAAATAAAAGAAAAAAAATCCTACTACACATTCCAGATTTCCAGGTACACGAGAAACGCAACCGTAGAGAATCCCACCCTCTTCCCAAGTTATTATCATCATCAATTACAATCATAATTCTCCTTCTTCTTCCTCTTCCTCTTCACAGCCAGGCAGCAAGTCCAACCGGAACGCGTCCAGATTCATCCCCCTTTCCTCTCGTCAACCCGTATATATACAAATCTCTTCACCTCCTTCACGTCTCCACTTTCTCACAACCGATTTCCGCCACTATTCATCGGTAATTCATTGTTTCACAATTCTACTTTCTACCTTCATTTCGTTCATGGAACTTCCTATTCTTCCTATCGACAGTGAAATCACCGTGTTTCGCTACCAAACCTCTTGTTTCCGTTGTTGCTGTTAAGTAATTTAGACTTTAGTACTTGTTTAGCTGAATTCTTATTCAATTTAGGGTTTGCCATTGGGAATATTCATGGATTTGACACATACGCCGGCGAATAGTGGGTTGTCGTTAGGGTTTCTGTCGCATGTGTCTGCTCCCGTGCAGCCGAGTGGTAATCGGAGCTCGAGGATCGTTGACGATTCGATTTCGTTCCAGATCGAGTTGAGAGCGGGGGAGCCGGCGAATCCGTTGCCGTCGATTCCGCTTCAGTTGATGGATCAGCAGACGGAGGATGGGAATTACCAGCGGGCGGCGGATGATGAAAGTTCGAATGAGAATAAGGAAGTGGAGGATGATGGGGAGAAGGATGTGCAGTTTCAGCTTTTGGGACATCCGATGACTTTGAAGAGGAAGCGTGTTTGTGAGTCTGTTTCGTCGTCTTCTACTTCTGTTTCGAGGGGGTGTAGGGGCTCTTCGAGTGAGATGGAGGCGCGTAGGAGGGCGGTGAGGTCGTGGGGGAATCAGAGCTTGCAGAATGCGGATCCGGATGTTTTTGGGATAATGGAGAAGGAGAAAGAAAGGCAGTATAAGGGGATTGAGCTGATTGCGTCGGAGAATTTTGTGTGTAAGGCGGTTTTGGAGGCGTTGGGGAGTCATTTGACTAATAAGTATTCTGAAGGGATGCCGGGTGCTAGGTACTATGGTGGTAATGAGCACATTGATGAGATAGAGACCTTGTGCTGTAGCCGTGCATTGACTGCATTTGCGCTTGATCCTGAGAGTTGGGGTGTGAACGTGCAGCCATACTCTTGTACTTCTGCTAATTTTGCTGTTTATACTGGACTATTATTGCCTGGTGATAGGATAATGGGGCTGGACACACCTTCTGGAGGGAACACGAGTCATGGATGTTATTTGCCAAATGGGAGGAAGGTCTCGGGTGCTTCGATATTCTTTGAATCCTTGCCATATAAGGTGAACCCGCAAACAGGTTATATAGACTATGATAAGCTTGAGGAGAAGGCTCTTGACTTTCGCCCCAAGATATTGATCTGTGGAGGTAGTGCATATCCTAGAGAGTGGGATTATGGGAAGTTTCGGCTGATAGCAGATAAATGTGGTGCAGTTTTGTTGTGTGACATGGCCCAGACTAGTGGTCTTATTGCTGCAAAGGTGAAAATCTGTGCCATGACTTCAATTCCTTGATATTATGGTTTGTTTCAGACTTGGACATGAACATAATCCACTCATGCATCCATGTGTTTCATGTCTCTATACCAGTTATAAGGTTTTTCCATGTGTTTCATGCCTCTATTCCAGTTATAAGGTTTAAGCGAAGACATGACCAGTATTGATTGCCTACATCATGCATTAAATTTGTACTAACATGAAACAGCAAATTCTGTCACCAAATTTCCTTTTGTTTTATGTTGATACTGATAGAGGTATTTGTGTGTGTATTGTTTGTTTTATGTTGTTAGTGATTTTTTGAAAGGTACTTCTCTGGATGGAAAATATTGCATTCATCCATGCATTTGTCTTGGTGATTTTGTAGTGCCTATAGAGAATTTCAAATTTTACTTATTCGTATCACGGAGCATTTTTTAGTCCTTAGCCATAACGATCTTTTTTTGAATGTATGCAAATTTAGTATTGACCATTAGTAATGGATTAATGGTACTGATACATCTGTTTCAAAAAAAATAAAATGGTACTGATACCTCTCGTGGGCTGCCACTGCTGTATTAAGATTGTGTGTGCTTGTAATGCCACATAGTTCAGCACTCCAGTGGGGGTTTTGAGTGGCCTTGTAGAAAATAGTTTGCTTGTAGCACGGATTTGTCTATGGGATGAAGTAAAATTTGCCAGGATAGCTTAGTTCTTTAAGGTTGGAGAGCAACGAAAAAGAACTTGAAGGATATACATGAACTATATTCAGAAGAAAGAACCTTGTACATATAGAAACATGGTCTTGGTTAAGTATTCATGCCATTCTATGTAATTTTGATTTTTGGTTCTACATATTGTATCGGTAGTTTGTCAGCTGTTTTTTGTTGATGAGATTCCATATCAAATGCCATTAAGGATAAATGTACCATTTTGTTACTAGGTCAAGGTTCAAAGAGCACAGAATGGAAATTATATTTTGCACTATATAGTTGCTGCTTTGTCTTGGAGAGTCTTGATATAATCTGCATATGATTCTGGGATATGTCGTTTTTTTTTACTTTGATTTTATTCAGTTACAGAAAATTTAAAGCCTCTGTATGTGACCTTTGCATCTTAAGTTCATGTCATTTACCTTAACCTAAGAAGTCCATTCTCAAAGCGTTTGTAGCCGAGTGGCAAGCTGTGACACCCGTAACCATGAGGTCACGGGTTCAATTCCCCGAAATGGGTGATTATATTCTCTGAATAGAGATTGGTGGTGATTTGCATCTAGAATAGATTGATAAATTCGTCTTGTTCAACAATTGTAATTGTAATGCTATATTTCATGTTAATTAATAATTTAAAAAATAATTATTAAAAAAAGCCTAAGAAGTCCATTTCTTTTTACTACACTGAAGTCTCATGGGTTTGGAGTGGTCTGGCGAGTTTATGTGGACCATGTCATTACACATTGCTGTGTTCAACTATTTGTTTTTGTTTCTTTATTTTTTATTATTATCATACATCGCTCGTATTAACAGTTGCACTTATGTAATACAGGAATGTGAAAGTCCTTTTGAATATTGTGACATTGTTACCTCGACAACCCATAAAAGTCTCCGTGGTCCTAGGGGTGGAATTATTTTTTATAGGAAGGGGCCAAAGCCAAGGAAGAGAGGCATGCTTTTGAATCAGGGTGATGGCAGTGATAAGTATGATTTTGAGGAGAAAATAAACTTTGCTGTTTTCCCGGCCCTGCAAGGTGGGCCACACAATAATCACATTGCGGCCCTTGCAATTGCTTTGAAACAAGTGGCTAGTAGTGAGTACAAAACGTACATGCAACAGGTGAAGAAAAATGCGCAGGCCTTGGCTTCAGCTTTGCTGAGAAGAAATTGTAGACTGGTGACTGGGGGCACTGATAATCATATGTTGCTCTGGGATCTAAGGAACTTTGGATTGACAGGTATGTATATAACCTTGTACACATTCCATGGCTATTTTAACTTGCTAATGTTGTTTGTCTTCTTGATATATACTGGTGAGCAAATCTATGGTAATTACTTGACATAACAAGCACACATGCAACCAAATATAATCCAAAGAGTGTTAAACTGTTTTGCATGATTGTGAGATATAACAAGCACCCCCATTTATATATTCATAGGTTTGCAGAAGGACATTATTTGACATTGTTATTGCAGTCTTAGGATTATGTTAGTAATGCAGTTATATTTGGAACTGTGTTTTGTTGGGGGGAGGACTAGAACTTGTGCATTCACTTTATCTCTCTTTTCCATACTGTTAACACTTTCTTGATCCTTCTTAGTATGACCTATTTTCTCCAAATCTGCTGCTAAATTGTTTGCTTACCTCCTATACTATTAGCAACAGTATGTTGATCCAGCTGCTAAATTTGCTGTACTGCTTAAATCCTTGAAGTTGGGTGTACATGCCCAGCTCAATTTTTTACTTAATGGCTAGTTGGCTACTTGTACTTGACTCTCAAAGCATTTCCTGATCCTCTCTTTGTTGTTTTGGCATGTAGGTAAAAATTTTGAGAAGGTATGTGAGGTTTGCCACATCACTGTCAATAAGTGTACAATCTTTGATGATAATTCTAATATTACCCCAAGTGGTGTAAGAATTGGTATGTCAACACTGCTTTCCTTCAATTAAGATCTTGAAATTTTAGAAGTGAATGAATATCAATAGTCTAATGTACATTGTTGATAAATTGATTGTTTTTATGTGTAGGTACACCTGCAATGACATCAAGGGGTTGTCTTGAGCCTGATTTCGAGACAATGGCTGACTTTCTATTTAAAGCTGCACAGATTACAAGTATGATACAGAGAGATTATGGAAAATCACCAAAATCTTTTGTTATAGGGCTTGAGAGTAATAAAGAAGTAGTTGAGCTCAGAGCAAGAGTAGAATGTTTTGCATCTCAGTTTGCAATGCCAGGTTTAGATGTGTGAGTTACATGACTGTTTCTTCCTGTACATGGGTAACATCTCTTGTTCAATTCTTGCCTGGCGACCTGATAAGGCTTTCCTGTCATCTTACATGGTTGGTTAGGCAGCTTAAAATGTGAATTGGAGAAAGGATGGCTGAATCCTTACATTCACCATCCTTTGTAAGTTTTGGCAATGCCACTGATTATTATATTATGTGAGTTTACGACATATGAGGGTGGAAATCCTAAAGCTATTGTTCTGTTTTATGAATGTTAACACGGTTCATATGTGATTTTGTGCTTGCTTGTTTACATAAAGATGTTATAGTCTTGCCTATTGTGGAGTGCTCTGCTCTGATGGCATACCCTTTCAGAGTATGGGGAGCTCGTTGTTCATATAGTTCGACCTGTTCTTGAGTGCTTGTTAACTATAATAGTTTGGACTTGGACTGGATGTTATTGGTCAAATTGGGGGGAATCAGATATATCTGGGGGAAAAGGATTAAGAATTACTAAGAAGGCATCCTCTTTTCTTTCTTCTACAGTTGTACATACAATAGCCAAATGATGAAAGCTTTACTTGAAAGTTAAGAGTTGAGCAGCTGCGGTCAGGTATGAATATGCGGGGGGAAAGAGAATGAAAATTGCTCTCTTCTCTAAAATGTAGACATCATATGTAGCTAAATAAAGATGGGGGAAACTGCCTGTTTTTGTGTGGTAATGATCCCTAGGTGTTCTATCTAATCCAAGCGAATCGAAGGAAGTACTTTGACAAAGAATTTATACATGTTGCTTGGCATAGTAACAATGAATCTTATTACATGTTAACTAGCATGTAATTACAAAAGTAAACAAAATGAGACTTAGTTAACCACAACTGATGACCATTGGGAATCATCTCAGTTGCACAAGGTAAATTCATTGATCATCAAGGGGTTGGCAATAAAAAGTGAAAGGAAATTTTTATTTTACTATCAATTTTAAGTACACCTAAAGTGAGAGTGATCAATTTAGGTAAACTACTGCGATCATCCGTTTAATTGAAGAACTCCGATCAATTTTCAGATCGATCGGAGTTTTTTAATTGGACGGGTGGTATGTGGTTATAGTAGTGTACTCAAATTAATCACTCTCACTTTAATGTACATAAAATGACAGTGTCTCACTTTAGTGTACCTAATAAAATTTCCCCCCAAAATGCATTTAACCTGGCAGTAAACAACAGTGTCTTTTATCCATTTTTGTACACGATTCCCAACACTGGAAATAGAGAAAGGGAGATCAAATCGATGGATCATACTCTGGATAGTATAATACACTGGAAAAGCAAGAAGAATACATTAAAAAGAGGCAAGTGAAAATAAAAAGCTTTGATGGGTAACCAGTAAATAACAGAGAATATGCTGGAGATCGCTATGTCTGTTTGTGTAATGAATACCTTGATTGCTGAATAAGACTGCAGATCTCAAATATGTAATCAGAACAGGACAGAACAGAAGGCAGATCAGATCAGAGCAGGCAGTTTGACAAACTTGCTTTTTCATCATCGTTAACTTTGAAAAGAAAATACACCTCAAAATCACATTCGATTGCTTTCAAGAATTTATGTGTAGTATTTATTCATGGCATCACCTCCGTGTCGACCACTCATTCGAATACCATGTAAACATACATAATCAACTCGTTTCACGCGGATTACCTACACCTTAGACAACACAAATTTGCTACTCTACACGTTGTAAATACTCCATCTGACTAATCCCTTAATTAATTACACGACCTTTGTGTGATATGTTCGACCGATATACTATTCTTTGCTTATCTATGTTTGGTAGAATTCAAACTCAATTAAAAGCTTGATATTTGATATTGTAATAAAAACATTTATCTTGTCCAAAAGTTTAAAAATATAGATTTAAAATCTAGTCTTATGAATAAAAAAAGGTGGAAAAAACATAGTGTAGAAGAACTAATGCAAGAGCTCTGCCATTGCAGTTCCGCCCATGTATCTTACTAGGAGAAGCTCCGACATTGCAGAGGGCTCCAAATTGGAGCTGCTCCGATCTGAAGCAAGAAAGCTCCAACCATGGTTAAACTAAGAACTCCGATTTGTAGCAGCTCTGCTACAAATACAAGCTCAAATTGAACTTTTTATTCATTTTTAATAAATTAATTATTTTATTTTATTCTTCAAACTTCATTTTATGCGTCATTGATGATATAACTGAAAATGTTAACAAAGTTGAGACTAAATGGAATATTGAGTATTAAGTTAAACTATCAATACAACATGTCTTACAAGTGATGTGGATATTGTAAATTGTAAAGTTGTAACACATTTAAGTATGAGTATGTTATCGTTCATCGGTTCTAAAAATAGAATTATAACATCTATTATTTAACAAGCAAGATGAACTTAAATCTATTTTGATACTAGGAGAGTTGAGAGTTATATCCGCCGACTCATGTAATTTTCAGTCCTTTCGCCAGTTGTAATGATTTTTGCAGATTTAAAATGAGCTCTTATTTTCTTGTTCTTTAGCGTATTTAGGTTTCCTAGCTTGGTGAGTCTCTTTTTATTCCCATACATACTATCGTTCTTGTCGACTTTCTCATCATTGTACGTTCCGTCTGGAAATCATTGCCCATTTTACCAACACAGACTTCTCCTAAAATCTGACACGAAAATTCATCTTTATTCGTCTTCCAATAAAGTTTGATTTGGTAAATTTCCATGTTTTCAACTTGCTGCTTTTCTTCTTCTTAAGGTTGCCTATCTGCGGTGGGTTTTACACGCGGGTTCTGGTAAATACACACTGCAGTATATGATCTCAAATAGTCAAATACAAAATGACTACTCGGGATTGGAGCAAACTATATCAGCAATTTAACATATTGTTCGTACATTATGAGACTGCCCACTAGGGAGCAGTCGTGAGGGCTGCGGTTGCGCTCTACAACCCCATGCACTGTGATGCGGTTGGGGAGCCGTGACTCCCCCGCAACTCAATCATGCAACCGGTTGAGTTATCTATTTTGTTGGATTCCAACTTTTATTTTATTTCTTATTTATTTCATTCTTATATTATTTAAAAAATATAAAGATTATACTGTTGCTTATACTTTTTCATACATCAAATGTCACTCTTTGTTTGTATACGTTCGTATTTTGTACTATTTCACTACTCTACTCGTATTTTCAATAAAAAAATATTTATTTTCGTTCTAAAATTTTAATATTCGTATTAATAATTATAAATAAAATTAAATTAAAAACTGCCCGCGACCGTCGCCACAGTGGATAAACAATCGTCAGGCGTGGTTATGGAGCAACCAAAATAACGACCAATTGTTTGGTTGTGAGTTGTGACAGTGAACGGTATGACGACGTACTTTATATATTAGAGTTAACGTTGTTATATAGTTTTACATGGAGTTTAGTCTTCAATTCTCCAATAAAAAAAGGGAGGCATATGGTGCAATAAGTGTTAAAGAGGAGATATAGAGTTCAATCCTGATGAAGGGCTAAAAAGTAGTTGTAATTTTCAGGGTGAATCCGAGCCTAGACGTTACTTTGTTCTTAAACATACAAGCACTTAAGATCGGAATAGCAGATGAGTTTTAATGTATATTTAATTTAACTTGTTTGATAAGGTAATTGAGTCGAATTCAAACATCGTTTGTGATCATCTGCCCAATGAAGCGTTCTGCTATCTGGTTCGGCTAGGTTCTTCAAAACAACTGGTGAATATTTGTTATTTCTCATACAATTATACACTTTTGCTACTTTTTACTGTGATGGTCTAACACTAAGCCCCTTTTGTCTGCTGATAAATCATAATTTGGTTGTTACTTCTTTACATATTGCTTTATCTTTTACCCTTTTCAAATTTGGCTGGCGGATTCATAAAACAAAACAAACAAAAGCTTCCTCGATTTCTTGAATGTCTTTTTTTGGTTTAGTGAATCAATCAGACAAGTTAATTTTGGTGGGTTAGTCATATAAAGTTGTCCACCAGACTAACGCTGACTTCAAAAGATTAGTAGTACTAGTTTGCAATTAGTCAAGAAATTTGTAACAAATCAAAAGAGATTTGTCATGTAAGCAGGAAGCAGATTTGCCTTTTTTCTTACTTACTTTCTGTCACTGTAAACACATCTTTTTCCTTTGACAGTAGAATCATCTTTTTCACCTTGTGAACTTCTGAAAATCACAACCAAAAGTTCTTCAATGTCACCACAATTGTTTTTCTTGTCCTAGATGATCAACTCTTTGCTAGAGGATCACAATTATGAAATTCCTCCATTAACCATTAAACGGACCACCCTCTCACACATCATCGACCGGGTATGAAAGCAATATACTACATCGGAGGGTAGTACATAGGTTAGTGGTTACTTAAATTGAGTCGATTAAATCGCACAAAGGACAAATGTTGAGGAGTTTGAAGAATCTGTTCTATTATGCAACAAACATATTCTTGAAAGAGAGTAAGAAAGAATCAAATTCTTTCTCATCAAGATGTGCTCCAATCCATGTGTTGTTCTTAGAAAACTTGTACTCAAAGCTTAAACATGATGATATAAATGCACAATGCTTCAACATGACAAAATAAGGCAAAAGAAGAACTAACATCTAACAAGTACTACTAACAAAGTAACAGACACAACTAATCACATCTAGAAGTAGTCATCTAACATCCATCATGATCATCAAGTTTCTTACAATCTACTACTCATAAAAGATTGATGATCACCTAGCTATGAGAACACATGTCCAAAAGCTTCTTCCTACCTTCAACAATTTCATCAAAAAAGTCATCAAGTTGCCCAATGATACCCTCAGCCCCACATTGCAAAACTCCCAAACAACTCTTCAAACTTTCGACTTTGTCACCAATGTCGATTTCCACCCCGTACTCCATCGCACTCTCCATCTCCATTTTCAGCTCGTCTAATGAGAACTTGGTTGTCTGCAGCTCGCAAAGAAGGATCCCCGGTTGCATTTGCATACAAGTAGCAGCGTTCACAACTCTCTGATGCAATGTGGCAGTTGAAACAGCGAAAGCGGACCCAAACACTGAGTTCTCGTCGTATCCGCCTTGGCAGAAGCTAGTTTCAGGCCAGCAGTACACTAGTCCACTCAGTAGAATCACCAGAAGCAATGTACTAACGTTCCTCATCGCGTATAGAATTCCTCGAAAACCGCTGTATTTGTTGTACTTGGATTCTGCCATCACATTTTCATCAAACCTTAGCGACAGAGCTTGCGTTCTTGTTTGTGCTATGCTTTTGTTTTCCTCTTGCAGTGCTATCATTTCCCTCTGGCATCCATTGATTGCTCTAACAACCTGCCACAACAACTTAAAGCTCTTAATCACTTATGTACTCAAATTAAAGTACCATAACTAATATACCTTCTAGTAGTACTTCATCACATTATTTCAAAAAGACGACTTTTTTAATCGTACTAACAAAAAAAAGATTACTTTCTTAGACCCGATTTAAGTAAGAATTATGTATCACTGACCTGGAGGGACAGTCGATCATCAAGCAAAGTGGCAATATTACTAATATATTATACTTTGGTCGTAACTCATTCACAGTATAACAATAAAAACTACTTTTTTAACCGTACTAACAAAAAGACTAATCTTTTAGTTCTAAACCCGGTTTAGGTAATAATTTTATAGCACTGACCTGGCGGGACAGTTGCACGTTTAAAACACGATGATCATTAAGCGAAGTGGCGATGTTGATGCCAGATGAGTAGTAGTTCTCCATGCCAGAGACCCCTGCTTTGAGAACATGGCAAGCTTCCCAAAGCCTGGAGCTTTCGTCCATGTACTCATCAAGCCATTTTCCACCAACAGGCAAGTGTAGTTTCTGGATCAGAATGGTTAACTGAGAATGGAAAGACCTGAGAGAAGAGAGAACATGTTGGAGAAAGGTGACTGACATGAAGTTCTGAGATAGGAAAAGGTGATCAAGATTATCGAGTTCTCGAGTAAGGAAGTTGTAGAAGCCATTGACAGAAGAAGTACTCATCATGAGAATGAATGAAGGGTTTGATTAATTTGGCTATGTTATTGTTATGTTCAAATGAATGGAACTTGTTGGTTCTTTTATAGGAAGTAAATGCAGCAGAATGTGAAGGTTTTAGTTTTCAAGAAAATCACACACACAGAGACACACAGAGAGAGGTTTTAATGTGTAGCAAGCAAGGGGAATTAAAGCAAAAGGATATAAGTATGTTTGTTGGGAGCAATTATGTCTGTTTTGCTTTAGAGTGGAAGAGATGATTGAGAATCTGGCATTTGAGTTGTTTAATAAAGAGAGAAGAAGAAAGAAAAGGTTGAGAAGGACATTTAGAGTAGATACAGTGGTATTAACTCCAACTATATCAACACTTTGTGAGTTGGTTTCATTTCATATATCATTATCATAGACTACTAGTACTACTACAAATGTAGGTGTAGTTGTTTTTCTAGCCTATATTTATTATTTTTTTTCTTTCATTTTGTTTGGTTTTGCATGTTCAGTGTGATAATGAGATTCTGAGATTTGGTTGACTGAGATTCTTTTTGCTTCTACTTCTCATGGTTCAATTTTGATTTGGTGGTGGTTCTTCTAGAAATTGAGTATTTCTTGGCCTCTTCTGGGCTATGAAATCTCATAAAGCATGATTTATCCATACTTTAGCCTGGTTATTTGAAGTGAAGGAATGATGAGATTCCTTGTTTTTATGCAATATAGGATTCCTTGGAAATTTCACTGTTTTTATTGTGCTTATTATTCTTTGTTTGTTCTATGGCATCTCAGCATGCTATCTTGTTAGGCTTATCTCAACTTTCTTGGTTATTCCTAATCTCAATTACAGATAGATTTGGTTCCATAAGAATCTTACTCTGTGGTCCTAATCACCACATGAAATCGCATTACTACGCGATTACTCTCATGCTCATTCCGGAATTCTATTTTTTCAAGATTTCGACCATTGATTAGGTGACACGATGTTTTGATCAACAAGACACTTAGAATTCTTTTTCTACTGTACTTGATGGATGTTAAGAAACAGTAAGATCCTATAAACATATTTTTTGTTGACTTGATTGGTACTGGAATCACCTGGATATATATTTTTTTAATGAAAAGCAAATAAGAAATCCATTAAAGAAAAGTGAATATGAACACCCTAAAGATACACCTAATGTAGAGCCCAAAAGACATCCTTTGGCAGCTCTATATAATCTTCAAAAACAAATCTTTTCTTAGCAGTATTAAATTATCATGGATTTATATCAATTTATTTATTTATTCATTCATGTGGGGTACAAATGATTCTTTGTCAATAATCTTTCAATTTCCAGCACAGAACATATCTTCTCAGGAAATTGCAACTCAAAGTTTCACTTTTTACCAGAAAACTTATTTAAGTTTTATGGACAGCATTTTCTAGGACACTCATGCAAGGAAGGATCTCTGTTTTCTTGAAAGCTGGCTTGGATGAATCAATTTTTAACCTGGGGTTTTGGATATCTTTTCTCTTGTATTGCTTCAATGAGGACCACCAACCTAGCCCTTAAAAACAGGCTAGGTTTCATAAATTACGATGAACCGGACTTTTTTTACATTTGTTACTCCCTTCGTCACATTGTACTGTATGTGTCTTGCATTTTCATTTTTCCCATTAAATTGTATACGCAAATCAAAATTTGAACTTTGGTTCTGCACCAACTATAGATTTTGTCATCTATGTGGCACGTGATGACCTAACAAACGCGTCTAGTGCCACAAGTCGGTATGTCCAAACGCCACACTCACGAAAGCTCATTGTATGTAGAGTTGGCCACTAGTTAATGTACCCACGCATGAGAATGGAAATTCTACTGAAGCCATAATGCAGAAACATATAAGCCACCACCATATGTGCATTAAAGGGTCCTATTTGCACAACCAAAATGGCATCCAACATTAGAATCCACAAGGGACAAGGCAGGGGATACTCTGAAACCTTCTGCTACATATATGGTTCCAAATTCCACATATACTAAAAGCAACTTGTGTAGGTCCCATTTTTTCAAAGAAAGTGGCTCATATCTGATAAAAAGGTACAAAGGTATCTCTGATGTTATTTCCCATCAGCCTCTTAAGACTGTTGTAGGGATCACCTGAGTTGGGAAGGATTGGACATAATGGCAAGTCCTCAAGGTGCTGCATTATATGGCTTTCAATCAAGTCCTATCAGAGACAATTTGCATGGAAAACTTAAAGAGAAAAAAAGAATCTCACCAAGTAGAGTCATGCTCAACTTGATGGCTAGCATTAGGAGGACTTCCACATACCACATACAAGCAATTTTCATTGGATTTTACGTTTTTCCTTCTTCCACTTCTGAATGATTTAGATTCCTTTCGAGGATACGTCTCATTCGCCTATATACAAATACATCGGAGACATTTCAAGCACGTCCTGGACAATACGAACTATGGACAATAAGAAAAGCGTTCAAGAGAGTAGACGGTGGTAGTTCTTGAGTGACATTTTAATGGTTTTTCCAATCTTGATTTATGCTCATTTGCATGTATGTTAACCAACTTATGTAATCCAATCTCTACATTATACCCAAGATTTTGTTCCATATAGTGGAAACTGGAGATCTTAACCATGAACAGCTAATCAGAATATCAAATCACTTCAATAGAGTTGATAACTTGAAAGACGGTAAGTAATGCATTTGGTGGCATCACATCCAGATTTTTACCTGTCAAAACATTTATCAGAAAGCTATATTTACATCATAGTCAACTTAACGGAATCTAATGACAGATAAAGTTTTAATGCTCAGCCAGTGAACTTGCTTGGCTTGGTAACCATTTTCTTAGATTCAATGAACAGTAAACCTTGGAGTTGGTCAGAAATGAATCATAGAGAGCACATTAAGCTAGTGCTTTCAAAAGATTATGCAAAACCAAAGCAAAACCTGGTTTTTAAGGGTTTAAAATTGCTCGTTTGGCGTCTGCTTCTAAAAATGAGCAGTTAAAGTTGATTTCTTCTGCCTTTTGTACATTTTAAGCAACTTCTTCCTACTCATGTCAAGGTTCACAGTTCTTAATAAGTGTAAAGTTCTTCATGTAATAAGTTCAGATACAGTCCATCCTATTTGGATCAGATATATTCACAAAATCAACACGAACATCGTGTGTCTATAGTCTATACATATTAAATCAAGAAATGAAATAAAACTGTACACAAAGATCAACCTGCTAATCTTCACCTAAGCATATCTCCAGAATTCAACTGCAGACCACTCAGTGCTGGAGAGATACTAAAAGCAGTGTGGTTTCCTTGAGAAAAAGAAGGATGACCATAAGGTGTTGGCCGGTCTGGAATAGTAGGAACCTCAATATCACCTTCCAACATTTTCAGCGCGTCAACAATAGTTGGCCTTAAGGCAACCATAACATGAGCACATAGAATCCCTACTTGAATAAACCTCTCCATGATGCTCTTTGGATTTGCATTAGACGAATCTTCATCTTTCAGAAGAGAGGAGTCGATTACTTTCTCCATTTTACCTACCTTAACGAGTGACCAAGCCCAATCAGTGATTAAAAATGCACGAGGTGAACCCGAAGACAAATCAAGAGCTTTCCTCCCACACATAATCTCCAGAAGAACAACTCCAAAGCTATAAACATCACTCTTCTCAGTCAATTGCCCATACAGAGCATATTCGGGTGCCAAGTATCCATGAGTTCCGGCCACTCTAGTAGTGAGATGAGATTGCCCTTCTCTACTTTGTTTTGCCAACCCAAAATCTGCAACTCTTGCCCTCATATCAGCATCCAGCAAAATATTAGTTGCTTTAATATCTCTATGAAATATAGCCGGCTTTATGCCATAATGCAAGTAAGCCAATCCTTTTGCCACATCAAGAATTATGTTTTTCCGTTGTGGCCATGTCAATGGTGTTCTCAAACTCCCACTTTCAAGAAACAAATGATCATCAAGATTGCCATTAGGCATGTAATCATAAACAAGGTACCTCTCACTTTCTCCTATCCCATCGTTTTCAGTCACGCAACACCCTCTAAGAGGTACCAAATTACGATGCTTCAAGTTACTTATGATCTCAACTTCATTACAGAACTCGGCATTTCCTTGAATATCTGAATCAATGACCCTTTTCACCGCGACAACCGTCCCATCCCCTAAATCACCTTTATAAACCATCCCAAACCCTCCTCTCCCTATAAAATTCTTCTGTGAAAAGTTATTGGTAGCCTTTTCCAATTCTTGAATCTTAAACCATATAGAGACCGTAGTAGGCCTTCTTGGCCTAGAACCGGTCTCCTCATCACCCTTCCTCCTGTATTTCCTATCCCACCAGACATACAACCCAATCAAACCAGCTATCAACAAGACAGTAATCCCAGCTCCAACTAGCCCAAAAACAAGAGACAAACGCCTCGTATTTGAACTACGGCTACGAGACCCAACAAATGTAAGGCCAAATATACAAGAAGCAGTACTAACGCTCTCAGGCCCTAACTGATTAACAATCCCAGCAGCATACAGAATTGTGAAGTAAAAACAGTCAGTGGAATGAGAGCTATTACCATCCACTCCAGTCAAAGCTGAGGCAACCCGAAAACCAGCAGCCACACAAGCATCACATGAAGTGAGATCACTGAGGTCTGATCTGCAACCAGAGTCCAATTGTGTTGACGGCCCAATCCTTGCAACCCAATCTTGAGTAGACTGGATTGATGCACAAACATTCGGTGAAATCACAAACTGTGAAGGATCAAAGCAGAGAGATGTCAAATTGGGAGATAGAGATAAAGATGTGAGCTTTGACTGGAAATCAGAAAGGCAAGAAATGGAAGTGGAAATATTGGAGAGCTGGAAACGAGAGGTTTGTTTGAGATGCTGTGAGAATGCAATCCCATAAAGGGAGAGAAGTGTTTGGCAGCAGCTTCTTCTGCTGCTAGTAGTTGAGCCTCTGCACTCAGTTGTGTTCCATGGGATTGTTTGCACATAATCAAGATTCATTGGACATGTTGTTGTGGAGTTTGTTGGAGTCTGAGCCGAGACAAGAACAATGGAAGAGACAAAAAGGGATAGAAGAAACAGAGCAAGAGGGACAATCAAGAAACTATGTTGTTTCATGGTCAGTGATCTTATGAGCTACCCTTAATTCTAGCTATTGCATCATAGGTTATAGTTGTGGTGTAGGTGAGGGATAAATAATGGATTTTTCTGCATCTGATGAAAGTTCTTGGAAGGTAGGTAAGGAAGTTAAGCAATAAACAAAGGCAACAATAACAGAATAGGATAAAGATGTGAGAGTGAAATTGGTCAAAGATGCTATTGTTTTTGTGATTTGGAGGTGATTGGCTGTCTTTTTACTACAAAAGTTGTCAATAATCAACATAGGCTTGCTGTTGGAACGAAGCTTCGGTGTCAGTGTGGTGTTTTTTAATCGAAATTCGTAACGGTGATTCGGATACTACCATTCTTGTTGTTCTAGAATAGATTTGCCGTCAGTTGGGTTGATCTTTGAATTGCATTGAAGTGAGGTTGATTTTTATGACAAAGATATTTATACCTAGTGGACAATATGTTTGACTATGAGTCCATTTTCAGCAATGAATGGATGCTCACAAGTCGAGAGCTTTCACTTGAGCAAATTTGCACTTTACTTGGAAAGCCTTAGTATATGCACGTGGCTCACGGTCGCAATGTGCAACAACACACGTATTTTCCTAACCGCGAACTAGTACATCCATGAACAGACAAAATTTTAACTTACCTACCTTCTACTTGCTTAAAGTGACAAAATACAAGACAAAAATGATAAACAAATACATAATTTATTACTATTTGCTATTATTCTCTTGTCCAGTATAATTAACATCTACGTACGCACATATAAAAACAGTTCATGATAGAACACAAAATTCAAGAGTAAGACACAAAATATTATTCATAAAAAATTATTATAGTTATGTTGGTTATTATTGGCTTGGGGTAACAGAGGAAACCTTTGCTAAATGTGCATCTATATGCACCATTTTTTAGATTAGCTCCCAAAAACCGTCAACCAAAATGCCAGGTTGCCATATGAAGTATATAACCTTATTTTCATATATAAAAGTTGACGCATAATTTTAGTGAAAAAGTAAATAAAATAAAATATAAAAAATATGATTGAGTGTGTAATTTTATTGTAAGAGTAACATTTTTTATTTTTCATATGTTATGATTCTTTATAGAAAATTAAAGAATGAAATGTATGAAGTTTTATGAGGAGACGGAATATTATTAAATTATGAGAAACTGTATTTAATAAAACAAATTAGGTATAGTACCCAATCATAAAAATTGTAGAAAATGATGTTAAAAAATAACAGAAAATTTGGGTTTTACTCCATACAGTTTTATTTCTTCTCCTATATTTGGTTATCATATATCTACCACTTGTCTGAACAAGAAAACCAGCATTCCTCCATTTCAATTTCTTCTCCTTGGCTTTCTCTCCATCTTTTTTCAATCTGTAAATTGTAAACCTAATTTTCTTACAGTTATTTTTTTCTCCCTCATGGGAGATCATTCAAAAACACAGACACAAAATTTTTACAGCATTCTAGGGATCCCAAAGAATGCCTCCCTCACTGATATATGTAAAGCCTACAAGTCTCTTGTGCTCAAATGGCATCCTGATAGAAATCCCAACAACAAAACCGAAGCTGAAGCCAAATTCAATTCCATCTCTGAAGCCTATAGGGTAACGTATAAATATCACCATGTCATGCATCATTATAACTCGAATGTATCAATAAAGTCATCAATAAAATAATATAATCATGAGATTTTATTTTAATATGTCATTTGATAAAATGTCAGGCTCTCAGCATCAAGAAAAGGGAAGAAGCAAATGCATGCAACGGAGATCAAGAGACAAAAACGCCAAAAAGGAACGGTAAAAAAGATGTCAACGCAGAAGAATTCCATATTTCAACCCCAACCCTTCTTTCACGTACCACAAGTGGGTACAACCCCTTGTCAAGTCCACATTCGTCAACAAGTACAAACAAGGGAAATGTCATCCCACCATCCATGGATTTTTATCCCTTTTTCCCGATGGGTGGGGGAAGTACCCCAACGACCCCTAGGACACCGACAGACTTCCTGCCAAAAGCAGCAAGCAGAAGACTCTCAACCCCTATTCTCTTCTCTCAATCTGCTGTTAGGAGAAAACCTCCACCCATTGAGAAGAAACTTGGGTGCACCCTTGAAGAGTTGTGCCATGGATGTGCCAAGAAGATCAAGATCACAAGGGACACTATCTCGAGCTCAGGGTATGAAAATAAAATCTCTTACCAAGATTGGTAGCTGAATTCATCCCATATAAAATTTATTTGCATGAAAAAACATTTACTGGGATATTTATGTTCAGAACCTTGCATACAGGACTAGCCTTCATTAGAGATGGTATCTCTTGGGTTTCAAGGAATATAGATGTAAGGTTTTGTGTTTTGTCTAATTGTAGGCATTACTTGAAATCATAATCAAAGCACTAAGATTTCTAAAAAGAGAAAGTGTGCCACTGAAAAGACTATATGTGTGGGAGTCTAAGCATAAGTGTGCGTAATTCACAATTTCACATGCATGTGGATAATTTTACACAACACATAGAACAATGAAGCCTTTCCCCTCTTCAAATGACAGGTTGATTGTGCAAGAAGAAGAGATATTAATGATCAAAGTGAAGCCTGGGTGGAAAAAAGGAACAAAGATCACATTCGAAGGGAAGGGAGATGAGAGACCAGGTACCCTTCCGGCTGACATAATATTTATCATTGATGAGAAGAGGCATCCGATATTTAAGAGAGAAGGTGATGATTTAGAATTGGGAGTTGAAATTCCTCTAGTTCAGGCTCTCACAGGATGTACGATATCTGTCCCTCTATTAGGAGGAGCGCAGATAACCCTGTCTATAGGCGACCTTATATATCCTGGATATGAAAAGATCATACCAGGGCAAGGCATGCCTAAGTCAAAAGAAGGTGGTGTCAGGGGGGCCCTTATTCTCAAGTTTCTGGTTGAGTTCCCCACCGAGTTGACTGACGAGCAACGTACAGAAATAGTTAGCATTTTAGAAGAATGTTTTTGATCACTGTATACATTTTTCTTATGCTCAATGTCAATTTCATGAAGTAAAAAACGTGGACTATTTGGTTAGTTTTAGTAGGACAAGACTTGTACAGAGATGTATACATGCTTCACAGAAAATGTGAAGCTGGAGATGATTGAAGTTGTCAATACCAAAAGGTCCAGGTATTATTAATAGTTGGCGTTAAAATTCAGAACTATAGATCATCTCCTCTTGTTCTTTGTCAAAAAAGAAGATATAAATGTGTAGGGCAAGTGTCTTTAAGTATAAACCCCAAGCTTATTTTCTCCTAAGTTAATCATGAAAAGCGACATAATTAACATTTAATAAATTTAGATGAGATTTATGGTGTTTACTACTTTACTTGCATAATGACTGAATGGCATACCTGAAGAGGGTCTGCATGCACATTCAAATGGAGCACTAGCGTTTTGAAGACTAATGATCACTTTAAGAGGTCATTGAGCGTCACTGAGTTGTGCCCTTTGGTATGGGACTTTGTTTCTTAAGAAAGGGAACTTCAACCAGTGACCCAATAATACTTTCACCAACAGTCACAGAGTCTCCCTCAGAAGCCGTTCTACTCTTTACATATCCTAATCCAAAAGGCCTAGAACCATTCCTACCTGTTGTGAAGCTTGTCAGTCTGCCAACCTGCACAATTTAAGTGATAGGTTGTCACTCTACCGATAATGTAAAATCAGCTAAATTATTCTCACATCAAGGCACACAGACATGTATATGACCTATTTTTCAGGCGTTCATATATTGGTACTTGTTAGGACTCCAGAATGTGGACATTTGAACTTTGATGACTCAGAAGGAGGTCATGAATAGTAAAAAAGGGGTTCATCCTTGTTCATTTGAAAAATAACAAGCTTTCTTATGTGGTTGAACACTCAAAATTAATCTCATGAGTACAAGAAGGAAACTTCACCTTCTTTCCATCAACTTTGATAATACTGCCTGGTTCTGCTGGAGATGATAACTGAATCCCCCATAACCTTTGCTTGATCCCATCATATGTTACAAGTCTAGATATGGTCTCCTGTCCTTTATAACAACCTGAAAAGGAAAACAGCTTTAGACAACCACACCATCCACCATCTTTCCCACAAGATGTGTATGTACGCTTAAAGAATCGGGAATCCTACCTTTATTCAAAGAAATGGCCCTCCAGAGACCAGCCTCTAAAACATTAAATTCATCTGTCAATTCTTTCCCAGGAGCAGGTCTACCTGCAGAGTCAAACATGTCATGGATAAATAACAGAGCAGAGCTAAAAATACTTAAAGCAAGATGTTTTCACTGATCCTACCAATTATTATTGTAAGCATTAGAAACTAACAGAAGCTCAAGATATTTGACAAGAATTGACAGTAGTCCGAGGAAAATTTGCCTCAAATCAACCTAATAAGAGAAGCTAAAGACTGATACACGAATCAAAATGCACATTAAGGATGAGAGGAGCAATCATAAAAACATTCATAACCTTGAAGAATTCTCAGTGTTTCCAAAGCCTTAGAGCCCATCGGAATAGCACCTTGACCTCGAAGAGCCTTCCAGATAGGTCCCGCAGCAGCTGGAGACATCAAGAATGTGTAGCCTTCTTCAGAGATGATACTTCCTACGGCGACAGTCAGTGGCATTTCACCAACCTGCACAGAGGCACATACAATCGGGATTTTTAAGTGCATGTAGGCAATTTGTCTCAGCTTACTAAATGAAAAAGTCCTTCACATATTGGATTTTTTGTTGCTAACATCTGAAGTATACTATGTAACCTAAACTAGTCATAGTAGATAAACAAGACATGGAAATAACAAAATGCTACATTGTTTGACTTGGCAGAAACAGTTATGCACTTGATTTACGATAATATTCTTTCAATATATGGATTTCAACATTACACTGTAATGCTTGTGGGAGCCATATGGTTGCCCAATAAGATCTCCAAGATTGAAGTCTTCCACTATCTGTCTCCAGATTATAGATCAGAAAGAGAAAAGCATGTGAGATGGATATATGAGACATGATCCATGAAGGAAATACCCTTTAACTCAACAACACAGACACATACTTTGCTGCTGTTAGGTCCCAACAGTGCAAACATGCTTGTCTGGGTTGAAATATCTTGAATTTCTACCTTGTCCGCAAAAAATATGTACCTGCATAGAAAGATGTAGATTTAGACACGATTTTAGTTGTATAGTATCTTCCAATTACAGGTTGCAGGTTGCAGTAGATCGAGAATTGTGTTTGACAGATACTCATAAGTATACCATATTTTGCATATCAATATAGAACTTTCATTAGTATATAGCTGAATAAGTAATATGGATAATCATTAAGGTTTTGTAGTAATGCGGCATCCCCAAATTTTGAAGCTAAAAAGGTGGACATGTTAACCTTTCTAAAATAGGCAACCAAAACGAGTTTCATAGCATTTTTATTATTCTTAAAGTCCATGTCACCATAAGAGTACAAAAACTAATCCGTCTATCAAACATGTTTTTCCATTAAAACTTTTTTTTTTTGGGGGGGGGGGGGGACTGCTGAAGAGAACAACAAAATCAACTGCAACAGTCAGCTAACAGAACGTATTTCGGAACTTACTTCTTGAGCATATCTGTTAAGCGCTCAGAAGTCATCGGAGAGACCACTAGCAAAACTGCATTTTTCTGTTTCCATGTAATGAACAAGTAAACATATAAATGAATCAATGAGAAAACAAGCTCACATGATGCAACATTAGGTCTCTAAAAGTTGTTTAAAAAATTAATCTGGGGTTACCATGATCCATGCATGAGAAATGTCAATTGTTCGGGCAGTTGGTGTCACGAAGACTGTATCACAACCCTACAAGTTTTATTTCAGTTAACCACCAATAGAATCGCAAATTGATTAAATGACAGTAGTGAGGGTCCCTAAAATGCAAAAAGAACAACCTGGCCTTCGCTAAGGAACTCAAAGTTTGCAGTAGTTTGATTGTGAAGAAACTGAATGCGATCTTCCCCACTGACTTCATAAACAATCCACAACAAAAACAAAACCAATTACTACATTGAAGAATGTTATAGAATGTATGATTAATGTGTTGAATTTAACTTCAGCTGAATATGTTGGAATGTGCTACATATGGTTATACCATGTATTACAAACATTTGTCTTTTTTACTGTTTCTTCCTTTCTTTTTCTTTCTTCACTTAGTTTTCAAAGAAAAGATTATGTGCAGTCAATACAGTTACTGAAGTTCGAACACCCATAATTTGCTTCATGTCTTCCATTACTCAAACAGAACTAGGTCATCCAGTTGAAATGATTAATGAAAGACAAAATTCAAAGTTAATACGACAGAATACATTGTATATTATAGCATGTGTAGTGCCCCTAAGGTACGAAAGCACTAGTTACCTAGCATACTTCAATAGTTATACAGCAATACATAAGTCTTGATGTTCAGTCTATGGGTTTATATTATCCTAAGAGAGACATGGAACCAGATTCCAATTGAAAGAGAAAATTATGTCTAATGCTACGAGTAGAGCCCACATGTTGCATTCTCATTTGTCAGAGTTAATTGAAATTGAACCTGTCAAAAGCTCAAAATTTATAAAACCAGACATAGTGATATAATCCCAAAAGTAACTGCATCCTCTCATTATTGGTCTCTTAATGGTTCATTGAGAGATGGAGCAGCCTTGAAAGAAAGATGTTTTTTCTTTTTTAAACATTTGAATTTTTTTACCTCTTATCCGTCCATAATCCGAAAGATCCACAACCTATACAGCAGAAAGAAAATGTACTATTTAAGGAAACAAGAATCCATAAAGCAAAATTAACAAAGTAGAGAATAAGCATGATAAAAAGCAGCGAACCAATTTATAAGCAAACTCACATTGCATGAACTGATTACCATTCATGGACTAGAATATATATATATATATACATATATATATATCACAGCATAAAGTGGTACTTAGGCAATGACAAAGTTACATTCCATGACATTTACCTCTTCATGGCAAAGCATGTTTATTGTAATCCAAAAAAATTACATGCCACTTATCCGGGGTAAAGAAGCAGAGTCATCTTAGAGCAAATTAAAAAGTATATAAACGCTTTAATGACTACTGCATCCAAAGAAACACAAAAGGCCATAGCAAGCATATGTTCCAAACTTCCAATGACTACTGCATCCGAATGAGCCAAAATGAAAATTACAACACTCATACAAAACCATGTACATACCACAGCACCATTCTCAACTGCATCCAGGGCCTCATCATCATTGTCTAATGCCTCTGTTGCCCTGTAATCTGATAACTCCGCTTCAACTACAGTAGTTGTTTCCTGGAAATGCCGAAAAAAAAAAGTGGCATTTCTACATGATTGCAACATTTTCTCATAATTGAAACGACAACAAGTTCATAACTTTAAATATACAGCAGTCAATTTAGTATAATACAAATATTTCAGTAGACAGCTTTTTTAATGTATAATACAAATACACACAATACACGTAATACAGATGAGAACCTAGTTCATTGAGCGTACACAAACATAACTGCTCTCAGTGAACTTAATTTAACAAGTTCATCAAACAGCATCATCATCAATCAAGTATCTCTGAATCGACAACTCATTCAAAGACCTCAAATCAGCTTGTTTACCTCACAAACAGAATGCTATATATACAGATGAGGATCTAGTTCATCGAGCTACATAACAACTAACTTCACCTACTTAAAAATTTTCATCAAAAGTATCATTTAAAACTTAAATTCACTCGCATTTCTATCCATAGAAAAATAAGAAACAGATTGCATTGTTGATATCTTTTAAAACTTAAATTCACTCGCATTTCTATCCATAGAAAAATAAAAAACAGATTGCATTGTGCATCTGTGTGTGTTTTGAGGTGGATATTCATCAAGTACCTCTACATCAACAACTTATTCAATCAAACACCTCAATCGAAATCAATCCATTTCGTCTACCTTACAGAAACACTTAGTGCTGTGAAATTCAGATGAGAACCTACATAACTACTTAACGCACCACTGATACAATTTCATCATTTCCGATTTTCTCCTAATCACTACAATTCCGAATTGTCAGTTTGTATGTGTGTGCGAGTGTGTGGGTGGAGAGTGTTGAGGAGCTTACGAGAGGATCATCGAGGTCAATGGGAGGAGGAGTGAGGTCGAAAGGCAGCGAGGAAGCTATTAGAGATAGTTGCTGGTTTCTGTTCTTCTGATTTGTTTGGAAGCTGTTAGCTCCGGCGTTTTGTGGCGGCGATGTCGAGCTCCGGCGAATGGAAGCGCGAGGAACGACGGTGGGGAGGAGGATTGGCCGGCAGAAAGACATTTTAGTGCGCTATTTACTGTTTGTTTTCACCGGTTAAGCGGTTTCGACTTTGGATGATAACTTTGGATTGGATCCCGCCTGGCCTCTCGCAACGACAAAAGGCCCAAATATGGATTGGTCGTTGGACATATACACCAGCAAGAAAATGCAAAATGTACACGTTAAACCCGCGCGCTATGCTAATGAGTTAAATACTTGTGAAACTTCCACTTTCGGATGTATTTCAAGGTGTACATATGCAATCAGATACGGGTGATATTTTACTAACAGTTTAACATATTTAGAGACTATGTCATGTAATTTTTATCTCTAATTATAATGAATCATGGTAATTAAGGCGGATGGATCGCGGGTGTCTTGATGGGTTTTGTTTAAATGCTGATGGGTCTGCTTCATCGAATGAGTACTACAGTCTTTCGAAATATCATCACCAAATTTTCCTTTCATGTCACCGAATCAAACCAAAGGAGTCTGGTATACAATTTACAATAACGATTAAGAGTATATCTGCAACCTAGAAACTCCAGCACATTCCATGACAAAAACAAGACTCCTTGTATTTCAGTATATGATCTCAGTCCTTACAATACATGTCATTTAAGGAATTATGTAAAATAAATACAGCAAAACCCCTATGCACACTTCATTGCACCTTTTGCAATACAAAAACTGGACCAACCAGCTAGGCTCAGCTATCAAATAATTATTGCATAGCGACAAGCCTAAAGAATTACACAAATCGACTCAAAAATTCAAAATAAGGTAGGAGACGAGTACCAAACTAGAGTACACGCAAAAACTGAGACGCAGCTGTGATGGCAGCTGAAAGGAACACGCTATGAGCTAAAATCTGCAAAACACAATCAATGTCCTGAGTAAGGCACCCAATGCAAGCATAAAAAAGCCCCAAGATGCTTTGTAATAGCATGTCAGGAATAGATTTATGTATTTACATACCTCGCTGAGATCACATGATGATCATCCCATATATGAGAAAGACATGCTGAAAGCTTTTTGTGTAGAGAAAGACAGTAAGGATCCACAAGGAATAGATCTTTAACTTTGATGAGCAATTGCTGATAGAGCATTAGCATGTGTAGGTGAAAGATTGGCCAGAATTGGTTGCATTTGTTGGCCATAAAGTGACATGAGGTGAGAGAATGCCCTGCCAATGTGCACCTTAACTTCAGGAGTTTCAGTTGGAGATGCAGCAACTTGACCAAAAATATTCACCAGCTGTGGAACACAAGAGAGTACCTGCCAATTGAACAAAATGAGTTGGGAACGTGAAAATCGAAGCATTGAGATGAAAACATGACTAAAACATCACTTAGCATATACCGTGGAATTCGATGATATTACAAGGGTACTGATGCAGCCGTACACAATTGTTGACTCATCGAAATCCTCTTTCAAGGGAAGTACTTGCAAGAAAACAGGAAGAACCTGAAAAGATGAAAAAATGAGAACAACTTTGCCGGGAAGAATGTAATAACGTTAAAGATACTGGACTAGATAGAAGTTCAACTTGGTTCAAAGGGATGGCCTCTGGGTTGGACATAATCATTCTTGCTACTGCACCGGCAGCGTTGTCCTTCACAGCATTATCTGATTCAGCTTCACCAAATAATGGAAATAGGCGGCCTAATATATCATTATAATATCTATTGCAAATTTAAGGAACACATACAGTGAAGCGAGCTGCACAGTCACCACAGAAAGTAGCAAGTTTCAGTTGATTTATATTAAGCCGAGAAATGGGCTGGAAGCAACATAAAGATGCAGGCAGAGAGGTTATAAATCCAAAAGTTCTCTCAATCTTTAAACAACTAGTATTTTGGACTGCTAAAAGGATACTTTAGAACAGAGTTGCCACCATTTTTGCACAGCTCGCCCGCGCAGAATGCTGCATTCCTCCTGTTGGTTTCATCTGGTGATCCTAATTCTTTTAGTACGAGTTGCATCACAGCCTGAAATATGGTAACAGTATTTTATACATATGAACTTGCAACTGCGAAAAGAATAATAAGTGGAATATATCATAAAAATTACATCAATGTATCCAGCAATTGGAGCACCCATATGCTGGGCAACTTCTGCAAGGGTTGCAATGACCATCGTCCTATCTTGTGGTGAGCGTGATTGTTTCTGGATAACAAATCATTATATCCAATGAGATCCACAAGAAAGTGTAGGCATGTTGAGGCATTCTGAAAAAATTCCACTCATCTTAATTCTTAAAGCCGGACGTTTAGAGGGATCTAGAAATTATTCATGAATATTTCCAACACTCTCATTACCTATGGGCTGATCTCAACCACGTTAGGGAGGCGCATTGAGTGGATAAATTATCATTAATGTGATACAATACCTTTGACCTTAGTGTTTGCCCTTGACAACATGAAAATATTCCATCTCATCCAACACCAACAGTACGAACTTTTAGACAAGTGTGGAGTTGGTCCATGTAAATAAAATCCTCTAACACATGCATAAAGCTATACAGAGACCAGGAGCTTACTAACCGCAAATTTCATCAAAGGATCAAACATCTGAGAGAAGATCGGTGCAAATTGAGCACCCATCGCCTTTGCAAATGCCGGAAGAAGGTCAGAAACTGCATCCATGAGCACTTCATCATGGTCAGAATCTTCCTCGTCAATCTCACCATCTGATTCCATCTGCTGACAAGCAGATTGCTCGCGGAGTAACACTAGAGTTGCATCAACAAGTCGCGGCATGTCTAAAGCCAAAAAGAAAGAAGTATAACCAGAGGTTTAGTTACTTGGCACCAGGATATACAATGGACATAAAAGTCAATTAGATGCAAAAGAGCGGGTGAAGTTTGAGAGCTTACAAGGCTCCACAGCCAGGTATCCAAAATCCTTAATAATCTCGGCAGTGCTCAAACAAGCTTGGGCAACAACTTCCTTGTCATCATCTTCAGTCATTGTTTTGATATAAATGTTCATCACAGTATCTATATCATTGAAAACGAAACAACTTGGTCATGAGTTTGGAAAAGAAATATCCTCAATATAGAAGCTGTGATTCTAAAAAATCATCCTCACCAAAAGCCTCTTTTGTTTTCTCAATTCCTTCCTGCAATAGACATAACATTAAGATATCTCAAAATCCAGAAGATCAATAACATTAACGGATGCAACAAACATAAAAACTAGTATGTATAACAATACAGATGCAACATGTGTACATGAATATATCGTTTATAAATAATTTGTGGTTTTCTAGTGCATCAAAATCATATTTCAAACTCACATTGTGATTCTGGATAACTGCTTGCATGGCTGTCAGAATATCTGTCAATTACAAGTAAATAAGAGTAAGAGGCAAGGTTCAACATCAGCAAAGAATAGTAGTTCAGCCAGATGCAGCAGCACAGGGAATCAGATCAAGATGTAACAGAGAGATTATGCATGCAGTTCATGAAATTACAAAATGATGTCCAGGGAAGCCAACTGATCTCTGTGAAATCTACCACATGCTTTCTGTTCTTGATAAAAAAAAATTATTTTAAGAAAAATCAAAATATTTATTGACCATCATGGAAAAAAACCACTTAATATCTGTGATACCATCAAGTGTCAGAAAAGCAGTACACACTAAGACATGATTTTCGCGTGATGCCTTGCAATTTGGAAAGGTGTATTGCTTGCATAACAATGGGTGTATATCTTGATAAATGATTCTCGATGACAAAGACTGCGTCCCGTGCCACTACCTGAACCCTTGACAGATGATTAGCCATACAACGTATCAAGCACATTGTTACTATCTATTACTCACGTTTTAAAGAAGTTATTGCTTGAAGTCGAACATCCTCATGGAAGTATGTCGAATGTCTTATTAGTATCTTCAAGCTCTCTTCTATGTATCTGTACTACAAGTTAAGGCTTCCAGACAAATGGGAAATTCCACGAGCAGATTTAATGCATACATACATACTTATAAACAGTTTAGAGGATACGGTGCGAATGAACTCTTCGTGTGCTGGGCAAATAGGCCAAGTGCTTGAGTAGCGGCTGCCTTTTCATCCAAAACACCTGTTCTCACACTAATGTTTCGAACTCTCGGTTCACCATGTGCTTCATCATCAGATGATACACTACCAAATCCGTTCACATTTTCATCCTCATCTGAATCATCAACATCCACAGCGGAACCATCATCAAGGTTGCACGATGAAAATACCAAGGGAACTACGTGGGGAAGGTACTGCAACATTTTTCCATGAATACATTAAGATATTAACTGAATGAGCACATATGGTAAACATCCACAGAATAAATGCTACCTGCACAAATCCATCTTCCAGAAGTTCTGCTATATTACTGAAGAATCCATGAGTGTACTCTCTGAGCTCACTGTATTCCAAGGCAAAACCCTGAAACAAATATCCCCTAAATCACAATTTCTAAGATTAAGATACAGTGAAATAAAACCAGATTGGCTGAAATATTACAGCAATTGCAGCTTCGATGAAGGCAGGTAAAATGGGTTCCATGTTTGCCCTTCCAACAGTCATTGCAACTATTCCAGCCAATTCAGTAGCCCTAGCTCTTGACCTGAGGTCCTCATCATTTGTTAGCACCATGAAGATTTTTACCAACTCAAGAACCCTCTCCGCATATGGAAGAAAAGCTTGTTCTGCAGCCGTAGCAACTGACCCAATGGCAGACTACAATAGGAAGGCAATGTTTAGTGATTAATTTAAACAATTTAATCACTAGATTGTTAATGTACATCCACTCAGCTCTTACCATGCATGTTTCTTGCAAATTACGGGTACTACTTTGTAGGGCACCAATTAGTTTTCCCATTAAGGGATCCAGGAACAGGAGGATTTCATTGCCCATGTCCTCACAAAATGCTGCCAATGCATAGTATGACTTCTCCTGTTAAGACGAGTAATATAGTTCAAGTGATGTAAAGAGGCTATGAAGAACATACTATATGATCCACATATTTACCTTGACTTCATCAGATGTATCCTCCAATGCATTCAAAATGCAAGGAAGAACAGTTTCATGGTGAAATATTATCTCTGGTTGCAAATGCTCAGAGAACTGACCAAGTGCGAACGAAGCTGCACCACGCACCATTTGTTCAGGATCTCTAAGAGCTCCCAAGACAATTTGAAGAGCAGGTTCAAGCTTGCCTTTCATCAACTCCAAACAACCCTCTGAAATAATGCCTAAAGCAGTAACAGAAGCCTCCCTGAATTTTGGATTTCCGTTCTGGCTGCTCAGAGAAGCAAACTCAAATACAGGGGGGAACACTTGCTTCGGAAGACTTATAGCCATCGTATCAATAACTTCAGCGGCAGCTCTGTCCGGTGCCAGATCATCGTCTTCATCTCCGTTGGTTGATTCTGCAAGTAATGGACACATAATTTGCAGGATTGGTCCAGCTAGCTTGTACTTTTTGAGGGAATTTGATTTATATTTTGCAAGCCATGAAATAATTTGAATGGCCTAACATATGGAACAAACAAAAATCAAGAAATATATGTCAGGACAAACCACTTCAACGTAAAATAAATAATTAAATAACGTCAGCGGGATTAGTGAAACTCCAGACCAGGTATAAGTCATCCTAGATGTTGCTAACCTGATGCCGGGTACTAGATTCCAGATTAGGACTTGAACAAACTTCAAGAGAAAATTGAACAATGGCTTTGACAGATTCCCCGAGAAGAGGGGCAGGAGACTCGATTAGCTCATCAAATATCTCAAAAGCAATAACAGCAATATCCTCTTCACCAGAAGCAAGGCACTGCCTTGATACATTTAAAATGCTGGGAATAAACTCTCGGAACTTGATCTGCAGGAGAACAGCAATACTATACTGTGTCATGCGAAAAGCCAAAAACACTGAAGCAGAACGGAAATGCATGGATGGTGTGAGGCTTAGGAAATGCACACTTATCCGCATATGACATCCACATTGGTCTAGAAACTACACTGTATACAAGGCAACCATAATGCAACCAAGATACACTTGAATCAATTATGCCTTGTCTTTGTTGTTTCCAGTCTGGGAATTTTATTTAGAAAATTTAATAGTTGTGTCATGTGTGTCTACAGGCCACTCAAACCATGGTTCAAATTTGAGATCACTATGACTAACACAAACAATTTGGCAACTAAAAATAGACAATATGTTATATAATCAATGATATATGTCTTCTCGTATTATGTGTTATCCATGCTTGAACCTTATCCGGTCCCTCACAAAGGAAAAAAAATCCATGCCTAATATGACAAGCCGAATAGTACAGAAATCATAACAACATTACCACTTCTCCCTCATCATGAGTGAACTCCAGAAAAGAACCAACTGCTCTGATACAGAAAATTACCAACTTGTAAGTTTTTTTCTCAAAATATTTTTAATGAAAGAGAGAGTATTAAACATTTCCAAACAAACATTACTTCAGCCCTGCAGCCCTAATACGGGTGCTTGTCTCATCTTGTAAGCACTTGAGCAGCAGAGCATGCAAGTCACCGAAATATGGGCGAAAAGAATTCCCCACTGTCTCGGTCAAGGAGCTGAAAAGTATCAATGCCACCTAGTAAAAAGGTAACAAAACTTTACTTAGCTTGACTCAGGAGTCACACACACACACACACAAAGGAGGTTAAATAACAATAACAATAATATAATAATACTTAATATCAATAACAATATATTTTAAAGGGTTGAAAACCGGAATGCTGGATCAGACAGATATGCATGAATAGAACCCTTCCACACATTATACTTTTCCATGAAGACATGAATTACTATATAAAGACAGCAAACATCTCCCTGAACTGCTCAGTCAAGGAGGTGAGTGAACTCTGCGATTCATGCCGAATAAAAAGTACAACAGTGTATTTCAATGTAAAGTGACATTCCTTGCCAATCGAAAACTACAACTAAATCAACTACTCAGTTCAAAGTAGCTTGACAGTATCCCTCATGGCTTGAGAAATCAAAATGTTCCATCAATCGTGTACTATTATAAATGGTATAGCTTAGCATATTGATCATTTCTATAAATTCCCTTCAAGACACATGTTAGAAAATAATCTAACACCATAAGGCGAATGTGTAGCAAACAAACATGTTGAAGTTTGGTTTGATATACATTCATATGTGTTGCTTCTTTTTTAACATGAATCGACAGATATTCAAATTTAATCTATGCAGGTCTGGAGGGGTCGGATAACTTTTCGGAGCTATTAAATTGAAAAGGTTATACGAATACACTTTTTGGCATTTCTGGATAAGGCGACCATTTCATGTTTTCTTTCATTTAGAGAAGAAATTAATTCACCATAGATCTAGTATTAATATAAAAGGAAACTACATAAGAGGAAAAAAATAAGTAATTAAGTCTTCAGTGTCTATCCTACCTTTCATCAGTTTGCTACTTGATGGGTGCAGTAGAGTCCCCTCAAATAACATATATTGGGGTAAAAAACAATTAAATGCATGCCACGTTGACTACAATAGTCAAGGTGCCGCCCAATCAAAACTTGCAATTAAACATAGGAAAAAACATACTTCTCTGTGTTCTTCCTGTGCGCTTTGACTGCATTGAAATAGAAATGGCAACAGATCAGGCCATTCTCCACCTGGGACAGCGTATTTTGCAATAATACTCACCACATTTGCACTGGCTCGTCTTACTGGTGGACTGCCAGAATGATAAAACCAAAGTTATGCCTAACTATAGAGAGACCAGTCCAATAATATTGTGACATTAGCAATCTCAAGACACCCTAGCTTAAATCATATAAATGCTTGACAGGGAACATGACATATCACAAACTTAATAGACAGTGTCATCAACTACTATGATAGCGATCCAATGAGCTTCGCACCATAGATAACCTAATTTACATGGAATTTCCAACTCAACAAGCAGATAATTGCTAACTGCATTGGCTGTCTATAACGCAATAATGCAGAGGGGACATTTAGGAAAGCAGGGGAGACACTGAGCTGCATGGTTCAAGGGAAACTGTGAAAAACATGGTGTTTCCATGATTAAGTTTACAAAGATTTAAGAAATAAAAGCTGATAAAGTAGAAGTTATAAAATGGTAAATACAGTATCAACAAAATCTTATCACTTCATCTTTTACCTGTTAACACAGATACTCTCTCACCTTCTCAAAATAAAAATATAAAACTTTGGTATCCATGAGCTCAACATTAACATCACAAAAGCTTATTTTTTCCTACGTTCAGCATCTATACTCTATTAAACTGCTAAAACTTAGGCAATATGACAGTTATGGTAAAGCTCTCCCGTATCACTATAGATATTCTTCAGATTTCAGTAACACAATGATTATTGGAGAATGTTAAACATGTTCCTCGAAAGTTATATATATGAAATGATAAGCAAGAGGTTCCCAACTGACCGACCAAGTCGGTAAAATAGTACAAACGGGATTATCTTAAATGTGACATTGTTTAGCATAACAAAAACTAGAAAGTGAAAACTAACTACCAATTTTACCCCAAAAAAACTCGAATAGTGCCAAACAATAGGGAAAATAAGGATTTTGCTCAAACAATTTCCAAAGTTAGTTCATTTACCCCCCCCCCCCCAAAACCCCACACCGTCACTATTTTATTTTCCTTCTCTTGCCTTAAAGCATGCGGAATCTAATATTACCATTTGAATACAAGGCATTGTAAGACTTCTTAACCTTTATCACGGCAGATTGTGAATAACAATAGCTAGCTAGTTTGTAGCAGCACGAATCAACCACAAAAAAATTAACCAGGTGAAGAGATGCAAATTAGATTGAAATCACCCAGCAAGTATCTACATAACTAATTCAATTAGTGAAGCATCTGCAAATTCAGTCGAAATTAACTACTACACATTTATCGATATAAATTAGTTTCTGCAATTGCTAGATCATTTGCATACACAGGATAAAGATCAGAGCTGCCCAAAAGGCCAAAATCATATCCAAACAATCATTCACAAAAACTACAATTTGATTCCAACGCATTCTTCAAAGTGCATTGTCAATAACTAATTTATGGCATCAGGAGTCCAGTCGACCACAACTAATTCAATTAATTGAAACACACAAATTCATAGAAAATTAGAAACTAACTAACTTTTCTGTAGATAAACATGATTACAACTAACATTTTATCTATCTCCATGATTCGATTACAATTCTATTCAAAAGCGAAAAGATGGACAGTCACAAATCAAAACCAGAAATGAAAACACCAAACCTGTGCTCCAACGTGATGCTTTCAATCAACGACTGCTTCACAAGCTGTCGAAGCTGAGGTGAGAGCTTGCTCCAATGACCAGTAATCTTCTTCCTGAGCAACACCGCAGCCAGCTGGCGCACGTTTGGAGTCTTAGCGGTGCGGAGGTGGTGGACAAGTGCTGGAACAACCTGAGGGTCCTTGGAGAGGCGCTTAATCTGATCTTCCGCCTGGCGCCGGGCATCGTTGTCCGGCATCAGGAATTGGATCAGAAGAAGCTCCAGTGATTGGGCCATTGGGACTACTCGTCTCTCGGTTCGGGTTGATGAGAGAGGAGAGTGAGGCGGAGAGAGGTGGTGGAGAGAGAGAAAGTCCAAAACCCTAAGATTTTAATTTATATACGAGTGAGGGTTTTGACGGCGGTTAGTTTTGATTGCCGCGACCATTGTCGGCATGTGCGTATCACATGGATGAGTTAGTTAATTGTCAAATCGAGAATTGAGTTTCATTCTTGCGAACGTACTCCCCAGGCGGGATACTTAACGCGTTAGCTACAGCACTGCACGGGTGGATAC
>JAYMSP010001139.1:0-35683 GCA_036897095.1 Plantago elongata
TATCGAATTATTCAAACAACCAAATAATCAATTCAATAAATGCAATGCCAATAACAATATTATTAAACAATAATAAATTGAATGTGATCATAGTACATATCATCCTTATAAATGGTTGTCTCTAGTCACACATATTTCAGATGCAACATATGAGGGTGGGAAAGTCAGAAAATGGGATTATTTCCAAGTGAAAAACTTGAGTGTTGGAATGATAAATGCATACTGTGATGATTTGGGCATTCCAAATGTGAAGAAAATACATGTTAGAATTCTTGATGCTTGGATTATGATTACTTCAAATGCTTCATTTAAACAAGCTCACCATGATTATGCCAAAGACAGGGAATTTCATTTATGGATATGGTAAAGTAGTTACAGAGCATTCAGATTGTGAAGAGGAGGGTGGAGATAATTGTGAGATTGGCAGTAATGATAAGAATGTAGTGATCCTAGGTAATAGTGACTGTGAAGGTGAGAATGAGGAGCAATTGCAGCAAGCTAGTGGAGGTGAGCCTGATGGAATTGATGATGATGGGTACCATTCTGATTCTGATAGTGACTTTATTGGAGATGAAATTTATGAGGTGGATATGGCTAGTGATGATGAGGATTTTAGCTTAAATGTTTCTGCAGAACTGGAAAATGATGTTGGTGGGCTAAGTGATTCAGGAGTTTATGTGGAGAAACTAACTCAGTTGTTGGAAGCTAGAAGAAAGCAAATGGATCAAACTGTTAGAGATGGGCTTGGTGATAATGAGCTAGCTGGTGATGGACTTGGTGATGGGCTAGCTGGTGATGGACTTGGTGATGATGGGCTAGCTGGTGATCGACTTGGTCAGGGTAATAGAAACAAGGGTAGTGGTTATGGGCTAGGTAGTAAAGAGAAGCCTGTTGCACCTAAGAGAAACAATGACAATGGGGCTGGAAATGAAGGATATGACTAACATACTTTGAGTGAGGATGATGGTTCTAGTAACTCAAGTGTAAATATTGTGCTTGCTAGTGATGAGGACTTTGACTCTCATTGTGATTCAGATGGCAGTGATCCTAAGAAACCTGCCAATAGACCTCCAAGAGTACCATTTAAAATTGACAACAATTATGATCCTCAGTTTGCATTAGATTAGGTTTTCCCAAATAAGGACACTCAAATACAGGCTATACATTCACATGATATTAAGATAATGCACATTAAGAAAAATGATGCCATAAGAATGTATGGCATATGTGATGACTATGTAGATTGCACTTGGAAGTTAAATGCTAGACTGATTGCATCTCATAAAACCTTCCACATCACTGAGTATTGTCCTGAGCATACTTGTGCTCCCATTTATGATGTCAAGAATTTAACCTCTAATTATCTTGCTGAGAGGTTTGTGGATTGGTTCAAAACTGATGAAAAGAGGAGCATTGAAGGGTTTAGATTGGATACAAGTGAGGTGTTGGGAGTTGATGTTTCATGGGATCAGGCAAGGAGGGGAAGAGAAAAGGCTTTAAAACTAATTCAAGGGCATCTAGATGCCCAATATGGTCTCTTATATGATTATGCACAAGAATTGTTAAGGAGTAACCCTGGTTCAACAGTTTTGGTTCACTCGGATGATGATGGAGAGTTCCAGTACTTTTATGTATGCTTTGCTACTTTGAAACATGGTTTTAAAAATTGTAGACCAATCATTGAAGTTGATGGTTGTCACTTAAACTATCCTGCCAAAGGTGTATTACTCACTTGTGTTGGAGTTGATCCAATAACAAGCTCTTTCCAATTGCATGGGCAGTAGTTGGGAAAGAGGACAAAGCAACATGGAATTGGTTCTTCAGTGTTCTTAAGGAGGATTTGGAGTTGTCACCTGCTACATATATCACTCTTATAAGTGACAAACAAAAGGGGTTGATACTTGCATTTGAGGAGAAATTGATTGGAGGAACTCACATATTCTGCACAAGGCATATGTGGAAGAATTTTTTATCTGCTGGATTTAAGGTAGAGGGTTTTAGAGATGTACTTTACAAGACATCAAATGCAACAACTGAAGGTAAAATGTTGATTTCAATGTTTGTTTTATCAATTATGTTTGATAATATGTTAACTGCTAAATGTTTCATTTTGCCGGTGAATTCATTAAGGCAATTGTGGAAATGAGGGAGTTAGATCCTAAAGCAGTGGAATGGTTAGATGATAAAGACCCAAGACACTGGAGCAAATCTTTCTTCAACACCCTTCCAACATGTGACATGACTCTCAATAATGGGTGTGAGAACTTCAACAAAGTGTTGCTGCCTGCTAGGGAAAAACCAATAGTGACCATGTTAGAATGGATGAGAGAATACCTGATGATAAAGCTTCAAAAGAGTAGAGATAAATCAAGAAAGAAGTGGACTAATCATAGATTGTGCCTAGCTATCAACAAACTCATGGTGAAGACTACACACGGACTAAGACATGTCATTGCAACTAAATGTGATGATAACAACTACCAGGTACAGAAATACTAAAATATTCTTACTTATGGTAGTTCATTTCAATATTTCATCATCTTTATGCACATGTAAATAGTCTGCACTTTGTATGAGTTTGATGGCTTGTGTTATAGTGCAATGACTTGTGTAATAATTGCATGTCTTAGATCAGGAAAAAGAGAGGAACTACCATGTACAATGTGAACTTCCAAACTAGGACATGTACTTGCAGATCTTGGAAGCTGACAGGTATTCCTTGTCTCCATACGGTGAGTGCAATGGCAAGGGCCAAATAGGATGCATACCTTTGGGTGGATGATTGCTACACTGTTGATAGATATCTCAGTGTGTAAGACAATGCTATATATGGTATTAATGGAGCAGATTTGTGGGGCAAATCAATGTTTATACCACCATTACCCCCCTAACTTTGGGAAGAAAGACAAGCAAGTGGGGAGGCCACAGAAACCAAGAAGGAAGGGAGATGCGGAGAAGATTTCAAAAAAGAAGAAAGGAAAGAAGAAATTCAACAAGTATAGGATGTATAAGGCAACTGGAAGTGTTTGTTGTAGTAAGTGTGAAAAACCTGGGCATAATAAGAGAAGGTGCCTCATGAATAGAGCTCGATTGCATAATAGAGATGAGGAGGAAGATGCTTAAACTGATGATGAGTATGAGCATGAAGAAGAAGCACAAGAAAACAACCAAATGAGCAAGAAGAAAATGCACAGGATAACCCTTCAGTTGGATCTGATGATGACATGCTAGATGCTTTTGGAGATCTTGCTGATGAGGTCCTTTTGAGTCAGTTATAAAAAATTGGATCATCTCAAGCAAGCAAGGTATAAATCTGGTTTTTGTGTTCACTTGCAGTTTCTAATTTGCAATTAAGTATACAAACATCATTTTTGTAACTTTTGCAGGGGAATAATGTAAGAAGGGGTGGGATGAAAAAAGCTGATGAAATACCTACACAAGCTTCTCAAACAGTAAGCTACATTACTTGTGTTTATGATTATGTACTCAACTTCAGAATTGACACTTAATTAATTGCATTTCTTGATCATTTGTTCCTTGCAGGTTAATGATGGTACAAGAAAAAGAAGAGCAGAGAAAGGGATCATCATAAATGAACCACCACAAACTGTAAGCACCTGTCCAATGCAATATAGTACAAAGTTTATAAAAGTTCATGAAATTGATGAAAGAACTACCTTCCATGTATAGGTTACTTCATCATGATCTTTCTGATAATAGTACCTTTACCAAGTTCGGAAGGAAGTATGTGCACCTGAACAATTTGAAAGATGTGATGAACAAGGGAAAGGGCAAAGACAAGGTTTAATTTGCTTGGAAGAATTATCTACCTTTTGACTACAAACTGCTAGCTTCCTTTCTATTTGAAGTATTGTTAGGTATTTGAAGAATTGTGTTGTCTTTTGTCTACATTTCTGGTGATGAGGTTAAGAGTATAATGCAGTTGTGATGCTGCCAAGTTTTTGTTGTACTTGAATTATTTCAGGCTATGGGTTTAGTTGAACAATATGTCAATAGTAATGTTGCAAGTACTTGAATTCTGTAAAGGCATTTTTTAGAAGCTTTAATGGTCTAATTATTGGCACTCAATTTATGTTCATCGCTATATTTAGCCAACTGATTTTTATCTAGCATGGCACTTGTTTAGTACTGAAATGGCATTGTCATGGCACTGCATTGGCACTTATCTTGGCACTATCATGGCACTGAATTGGCACTTATTTTGGCACTGTAATGGCATTGAATTGGCACTGAATTGGCACTTATAAGTTCATTATAGTAATCAGTTTTCAACACTTCAAAAATTCGACTAACTGAAAATAATTTCATTAACATACCAAATAGCCTAACTTACAACATTAGATCACAAAAACAAAATGTTGGAAACATTCAACTTTTCAAATGATCCTAGTTCAAAATAGTCTAACAACAAACCCTTAACCTCCAAATTACTTCATCATTAATACCCACACCAAGAAAATGGCACCAATTAGCACAAACAATTTCTTCATCTTGTTCAATTTGATGTTCTCAGCCTCCAAGCCACTAACTATCAACTTCAATTGTGCATTTTCCTCCAAAAGTAGTTGCATTCTTTCCTCCAACACCTGAATTGTTCACTTTCCAACAACTATACCGAATTCTCCTCCAATAACGCTTGAATCCGCATCTCCATCCCATTAACTCGACGCACAAGGCCCGGTATAACTTCAACAGATCTTCTACATATTGGAGGATCGTAACATTCCCAGAATTTACAACCAACAAATTTCCCCTAAACAAGAGAGGAATGAAAAAAAAATCCCGTCAATTACAGAAATTGAGTAACGATGAAGGGATGAATCAACGAAATTACCATATTCACACACTGGATCCAGCGTCTTGCCGGATTAATATCCGTCCATGATGTCAAGCGATGCGAAATCAAGCCACTGTGACAATACCTCGTGATGGGGTTTCCGTTCATGCTCGATGAAGAATTAGCCATGGTCGATTTTGGATAATTCAAGAGAACTAGGGTTCTTCACGATTTTAGGAGATTAGGGTTTACGTGGTTTGGGGGGATTGTGGCTGGGAGTGTTTTTTTTCTCTCTTATTGTTTAATTTAAAATGGTTTTTATTTTTTTGTTTTATTAATTAATAAGGTTACAAGTTTTTGACGCCAAATCAGGCGCCAAAAACACCCATTAATTTTCTTTTATTTTTTTAACTAAATTAATTTTATTTCCATTTTCTATGTTTAATTTTGAATTTTAGAAATAAGATGTTTATTTTTTTAAGTTATTATGACATAGCACATGACATTTCATGCTTATTCACCATTGACTAGTTGACCTAGAGGACATGTCAGCGGTCAACCGGGTCAACTAATGATTTGTCGTCAAAAGTCCCGTTCCGGCCTACCTAGGAGGAAGAAATGGACTACGCATGCCACCGCGAGCAAACGTGGAATTGCGTATGCCAACACCCCCAAACGTTGGGACCATTTTGGCCATTCTCTCCATTGCGACAACTAACAGAGTCCATGAAGTAGCACTGAGATGAAAGTACTTACATGGAAACCACATTTTTCTGCATTTTTGAACCCCATGAAGGCATCTGTTGCCATCAACACTAAGCAGACGCCACTAGCCGTATCAATATACATGCCTATCCAAGGCATTGGTTCTTCAAGTCTGTCTTCAGTATATAATTGGTAATCTAAACGCTTGCTTGTATGCCACTCTCCACAGGTCCATAAGCATTCAAGGTCACTGAAATAATCAACAATATTGCAATACCCATTGCCGCACTGAGATGAATTCATGTTTGTTTAGGAAATAATATAGGTGTGGATCATTTGAAGCATAATAATGATTCTCCAAGCTAGAGAACTACTTATCAAGTGAATACTATCTAAATGGTTTAACATATTTGTGTGCAGGCCGGCCGGATCATGGACTAATGTTCGATGAAACCCATGATATATACAATCTCCTAAACTCAATCGAAGAGAAATCCAAATATAATCCTGCCCAAAAATATTACAGGCTCATTAATTTTTATAATTTTCTTGGGATACAAGTCACCAGCCACATCCAATTCATATACTTTTTTTATCTTATATAGTACCATTACAAATTTTAGAGCAACTTTTGCGAGGGACTTTAGAGAAATCAGATCAAACATCACATCTATATTCACTTACATTTGCTCAGTTGCATCAACATTAAGGAGCATTATTACATTGCACGACCTAGATTGGAGGGTGCAGTGAAGCAGTTTATAGAAGTACATTTTGAGTTGTTTAATTAGGTGGTTTCTATTTAGTACTTAGTTAGAATTTTAGTAGTATGATGAACAAAATGTACTTGAAAGTTGAAATTACTTTGTGTTGGATGTGCTTCACCAATGAAGTTTTCCATTGCAGATAAACATACAGTCGAAGAGTTAAGAGAGTATCTTTTGCAAAATTAACCCTTTAGATTTATCCATCTCTTTTAAGTCGTTTCATATTAATTTTTTATTTTTTATTTTGGTAAGCAAGATATAAATATTCTTAAAGGCCAATGTCAAACCCCAAAATCGGGATTATAAATGTTGGTGGTGAAGACCAGAATCTTCCCTCTACATCTAAATGATAACCTAATGCAACTATATGATCAACACATGTGTTTGCCTTCCTGTTAATCTTCTTTAGCTCAATCTCCCATGGCATTTTTGATGAGTTCCTTGCATCGATCTACACTCGTCTTGAGTTTATCTGGAGGTTGTTCCAATTCTGTGACCCAAGAGAAGATTGTCTCAGAGTCCGTTTCCACAATTATCCTCCGGATACGCTGTTCCCGGGCTAGTTCCAGTCCATGTAGCAAACCTTGCAATTCAATATCGTCAACTGTAGGTGTTCATACTTTTTTCGAGAATCCCCACATCTAACTCCCTTTCTCATCCCGCAATACACATCATGTTGCTCCCATGTTATGCAAACGCGACTCCAAGTAAATATGTGCATGTACTCTTCCGGTTCCATACTCATTTGGAGCTCACAACTCAATTGTTTCACTTGGAACAATACCTGCGAGTTGTTCTCTGCTTTCCCCTGAAATATACGAGCATTCCAGGTTTTCATAGTGACCAAACAGTTGCAAGGAACACAGATGGCCAGCTTGCACCAGCATTTATCTTCGTGGTGAAATTAGAGCTAAGGTTGCTCTCGAACCAATCCTCCGGTGGAAGATTTTGGAATTTCAGCAGATCAACGGGTTGTAAGATCTCTTTCTAGAGTACTGTGGAAGTCCGCCAATGCTTGAATATATGTTGAACATCTTCCCCAATACCACACATAACTCACAACTCGGATCCGTGGTCATTTGCCTCATGTACCTCAATTCATTCGTCATAGGTCGATCTTGGAAAGCTAACCAAAGGAAGTGTTTAAACTTATTCAGCAGTTTTCTTTTCCAGAGCAGTTTCCAGGGACAGTTACTGGCATTTCCCCGCTCATTCGATCGTTCATGTTTTCTGAATGTATGATATGCGGATTGGCATGTGAAGATACCGACAGCCGTCTCATTCCAAAGCAAGAGATTTGGTTCTGTTCCTAGTTGGATATTGGCGATGGTGAGCTCCTGGAGCAGTGTCGACAGATTTTGTGTGTGGATACTCGAAAAGTCCCAGTTTGCCTCAATGTCAGCTCTTGGTTTAGTCGCACTTCCATGTATCGTCTGTCACTACGAGATAATCTGGTATATATACCATTTTCGTTCAACCATATATTTCCTGGAAGAATCTTATTTGTGCCCCATCTCCCACTTTCCATAGGAAGCTTGAACTTAGCTCCTGCGAACACCGAGTTATCCCTTTACAGCACGGACTATTAGATGGTTTCGCAAAATAATGCAGAATACTTTTGCCCCGGAGATACTTGGCATTAACTAACTCGAGCCAAATATATTTTTCTTGTCGAGCCGTCTTCCATCCAATTTTTGAGAGCATGGCTTTATTATTAAGTCTCGCGGAATCCTAGACCTCCATCCAATTTTGGTTTCACCACCTACTTCCAACCAATAAGATGACTTTTCCGCTGCCCAATATCACTAGACCACAAGAAGTCCCTATATAACTTATCCAGCCGATCGCACACATGTCCGGGTAGCCAACCTGATTGCATATCATATAGAGGGACCGCAAACGTTACAGATTGAATCAACGTTGCTCTCCCAGCAGTAGATAGGAATTTCTTCTTCCATTCGGCATATCTCGATGCCACCTTGTCAATAAGAGGGCCTGCCTCCGCTCTAGACTATCTTCCATGTCTCAATATAATGTGTAACTATTTTTTGGTTGATAAAATTGCTTATCTTCATGAAGTTTAAATAGGAAATGTAAGAAAGCTTGAAGTTCGCGATTGTTTTGCAATTTCAGTTACAGTTATTATAAGAGCGGAGCCTACCTGGACCAATGCTTGAATATGAACTATTGGATTGAGGGTCTATTAAATGAAAGGCCAGGTACAACTTATTATGGAAGATAATGTTTGCATAATTTACCCTTTAGGTCTATATACTTTTCTTTTAAGTCATCTCATTGTTTCCATGAATATTAATGATTAATGAATAATGAGATGGCTCATTATACGTGTAACAATTCTTATAAGAGCGGTAGCTTACTTATTAGCTTGAATCGTTTGCTTGATTCTATGGAAAAATTATTAATTATATAATCGGCTAGATACGATTTCATCTGGAAGTTATTCAGTTTCTCCTTAAATAGATTTTGTGACTGAAAGCTCAACTTTCAGTCCTTCATAAAGTATATCTGTTTTTTTGAGATTTAAAAACACTCAGGTTAAGGCACGTGAAGGAATTCCAACAGCGATAGAGTTATGATTAGATTGTGACTCAGTCATTTGATTCACTCAAACTTGAAAACCTAGGGATTCGCATGTTGATAGTGAATGTTCGAATGTGAACTTAGGATTTATTCTGATAAATTGAACCACGTAATTATCCTTGTATCATGAGGACACTTTTTCTCATTTTGGCTTTTGATTGAGATCTTATTTACTTTCTTGTTGTGATGTCGGATTCGCCATAGTTGTTGGATAAGACTTTTTACGTACCATATTAGGATTCATTTAAACTAGCATCGTATACTTCACATTTACTTATGTTGGGAGTTGAAAAATCGCATACATGATTTGTTGAGTTTATTGATTCACGAACGGTCAATTTATATTATTGTTAGGAGTTTGTATTAAACCTTTTTTTACAAATTTAACTATTTGGCCATAACAATTATGAATGGAGAAAGAAAATAAATGAATAAAATAGGATTTTCACAATAAATTGACCCATAACAAGCAGCAGAATATATGTAAAAATTAAAGTATGGAAAGTTAACTTTAACTGTAATCATTGACTAGAAAGGCATATTAGGCCAGAATCGCAAATTGTTCCCAAAGCAGCAATTCTTGTTCAGACAATATCTCAAATACATCATTAAGGGAAGAAATCTGCAATCAAAATATGCATTAGTTGCTTATTAATGCTAATTCTATACATAAACTCACTTCACTCTCATACTAATATATATTACCAATAGACATTTATAATTACCTCATTTTACTGACGATGTGTAAAACTTAAACCATTAAAGAGCAATCTGAGTCAAGAAGTGCATTTCTTTAATTGCATTCTTTAATAAATTTAACTATAAATACTAAAGTTACCAGTACTAATTCATTACAAGTCATACATACAACTGAAAAACAGAGCAATCCCCTGTTTTCACATTCCTTGTTAGAATGGCTGAAGTTTCTGAAAAGAGTTTTATCCCTGAATCCATCACTGGTTATGCCGGAGACTTTGGTGGGCTTATGTTCCTTCTCTGGGAGGTAGTCAGGGTGCCATTGATAGCTCCGATTTTGAGAATCTGCGTGTTCATTTGCTTGGCCATGTCTATCATGGTGTTCATGGAGAGGATTTATATGGGAATTGTTATCGTTTTGGTGAAACTGTTCTGGAAGAAACCCGAGAAGCGATACAAATGGCAGCCAATGGAAGATGATGTAGAAATCGGTTCTGCTGCTTATCCGATGGTTCTTGTTCAGATTCCCATGTTCAATGAGAAAGAGGTGTGTTTGTTTTACATACATTTTTACACATGTATATATGTTTGTTAAAGATTGGGAAAAATGATTTAAATTTTTTTCATTTGATATATACAGGTTTACAAGATCTCAATTGGTGCTGCTTCTAACCTTTCATGGCCTGCAGATAGATTGGTTGTTCAAGTGCTCGATGATTCTACTGATCCTTCCATCAAGGTATATTTGCCATCTTTTTCTTGTACAAAATTCAGAGTCTTTGGATTACTAAATCACGCACTATTTTGAAATTTAAATGTTACCGCGTTGTATGACCGTTCAAAATTAAACATGACCGTTATGATATGATTTTAACGTCTAAATGTTTTACACAAAAATGGAAAAAAAAGATCGACTTTCATCATGTAATCAGAAATGTTATGTTCAATTTTTCAAAAAAGAAGAAAGGAAAAAAATAGTGATTAGTATTTATAACTTTTAAGATTTTTTTTCTTTTTTTGTCTTGAATTGCATAAAGTGTTGACTAGGTGAATCTGAATGATATAGGATATGATTGAGAAAGAATGTAATAGATGCGCAAGCAAAGGCGTTAACGTAGTCTACCAAACAAGGGAGATGAGAGGAGGCTACAAAGCCGGAGCTCTTAAAGAAGGGCTGAAGCACGACTATGTCAAAGATTGTGAGTATGTAGTCATCTTTGATGCTGATTTCCGACCTGAACCGGACTTCCTTAAACGATCTGTCCCATTCCTAATCCACAACAAGGATATCGCCCTTGTACAGGCCCGGTGGAGGTTTGGTAAGAGTTGCTTTCACTGATTTACATACCTTTTTGCAGAGTTTTTAAACATTAAGGTTGGTTAATACACATCATTTAGTAGAAAAAGACTAAAATTCTGAAGTAGAATGATTGATAGAGTAGCTCATTGTCAGCTAGTTTGCTACTACTGAAATTTAAATAACGAAAACTCCATGTTGACAGTGTATCCGTGGGTTCCAATCAGCCTCAGACGACTTATCTACACTAAAACAAGTGCAAACTTAGACATATACATAAGTAACATAACGTTCATATCTAATGAGTATTTTTAGGAGGTTTCATATTTCATGTCAATAATTATTGGTTGATATAGTTTACTTACAAGTTATGGCTTAATTTGTTTTGTTTTTTTGCAGTGAATGCAAATGAATGCTTGTTGTCGAGAATGCAAGAGATGTCACTAGACTACCATTTCAAAGTTGAGCAAGAGGTTGGATCAGCAACTCATGCTTTCTTCGGTTTCAACGGTAAGCAAAACACTAAACATGGTCACCACCTATTTCACCCGTTGTAATGTATATTCATTAGTTTTATAAAAAAATCCTCAATTGGTTGGAAGAATATACCATATTCACTTTGATGTTTGCATAATGTGGCTGTTTTCCAGGAACTGGTGGGATATGGAGACTTGGCGCAATCAATGAGGCTGGAGGTTGGAAAGACAGAACCACAGTTGAAGACATGGATCTTGCCATTCGTGCTGGTCTCAAGGGATGGAAGTTTCTCTATTTGGGAGATCTGCAGGTACTGCTATGTTCATATAATTTTTCTTCCATTTCATTTACTATTTACATCCCAAACTAAATTTGTATTGATACTTGGATGTGTAAAGGTGAAAAGTGAACTTCCAAGTACATTCAAAGCATTCCGGTTCCAGCAGCACAGGTGGTCTTGTGGACCAGCTAATCTATTCCGAAAAATGTTTATGGATATTGCAATGAACAAGGTTTGTTCAACACATCTTCTTACTATAAATGAGAAACTAGTGTATTTCTAACGTTATTTAAATGTTTTGTTTGGCAGAAAGTGACTCTCTATAAGAAGTTCTACGTTATCTACAGCTTCTTCTTTGTCCGAAAACTCATAGCCCACATGTTTACTTTCTTCTTCTACTGCGTGGTTCTGCCATTGACGATTTTGGTTCCAGAAGTTTATGTCCCAAGTTGGGGATACATTTACCTTCCTTGCATCATAACCGCTCTTAATTCAGTCGGAACTCCAAGGTACAGATAACTATGTTCTGTTAATTCTGCCTTAAACATGCACATTTGCACCATTTACATAAGGAAAATTTTCAGGTCATTCCATTTGGTGTTCTTTTGGGTCCTGTTTGAGAATGTTATGTCATTTCATCGTACCAAAGCCACATTTATTGGACTTTTGGAGGCTAAGAGAGCAAACGAATGGGTAGTCACGGAAAAACTTGGAGATGTTCTCCAGAAGAAGCCTAATACTAGATCAGCTGCTTCAAAGAGATCCTGGTCCAAAATTATTGGAGACAGGTACAATTTTTATTTCCATTACGCGTATTTTTCACAGTGAAATATACCTAGTATATCTTAGTATCAGTAAATTAAGCTCAAACTTTCTATTGAAATGCCATAATAACGTTTCTTCAACTACACAGGATTATGTTACAGGAGCTAGGATTTGCAGTATTTCTATTCATCTGTGGATGCTATGACTTCATGTATGGAGAGAACAAGTATTACATATACCTTTTCCTACAAGTGATCACATTCACAATCGCTGGATTCGGTTACGTTGGCACCATAGTCCCCAGCTCTTAAAACAGCTGCAGGCTCATGTATGAGTAAAGATCACAATATCCATTTTCTTCAGACACCATCTTGTTAGACTATTTTGCTTTTTTTCTTTACCTCTCCCAATATTCATTTCAAGGGAAGAAACAGTCATTTATATGATATACATTGACGACGAAACTATGTGAGAGATACTGGACACATTAAGGAATAAATCTTAGTGTAGTGACTATATATAGCATATAGACCTAGTTATTCTGCTCCAGAACTCATACAAATTCTCATGTTATAATTTCCATTTTCATCAATACAATGTCTTCTGCTTTTTCACTGAGGCTTTCCAATCGAATCTAATAGCAGGCTGATGTGTCTCTAGATTATCAACATGTATCGTCTGTACCACTTTGGTATGTTATTTGCACAATATGCGCTGCCACATTATAGTCCATTGCAAATTTTCATCTAAAAAGATGACCGTAAAGCAAGAGTTGAAATGATATCATAACTCAATCTTACAACTTAGCACAAGGAAAGCATAATAAAATGTGACCTAACCAAAAAGCACCAATATATCTTATCTTAACAGTGTGTCTGCAGTTAAGAATGAATTATTTTCTTCAATTTAGTATGCTCTTCTTGTATGAAAGCTTGGTGGAATGGTGGTGTACTATATTTTTATAAAATGTTAAAACTAGATGATAATTTATTAATTTAGTTAGAGAAATATGCACGTTGAAATTACATCAGATATCACTTGTTGATGACTGGAGAAGATAATCCATTTCCTTTAATAAAGCAAGGCTAAAAAGACAATCACTTCCTCTTCATTTTGCCTTCTTATTTTCTTTTTTGTGATATTTATCACCCATTAATTCATTTCTCATCGTCATCATCATCACCTCTCTGTTTATGTTCTTTGAGTTCTAATTCAACACTATACTTGGCAAAGCGAGAAAGAAAAAAACAGAGTTTTCCCCTGTTTCTTGGAGGGAAACTAAAGGTTTATATTTGTGATAAGTGAGAAACGAATGGCAAACGTTTCTTCGAACAGTTCTATCTCCGAACATTTCCCGGCTTATGCAGGTGATATTGCATGGCAAGTTGGTCCTCCATGGGAGCTAATCAAGTTGGTGTTGGTAGTTCCATTGCTTAGAGTATGTGTGTACATTTGCTTGGCCATGTCGATAATGATGTTCATGGAAAGGCTTTACATGGGAGTTGTTGTTTTACTGGTGAAACTGTTTTGGAATAAACCTGATAAGAGGTATACATGGGAGCCGATAAAAGACGATGTAGAGATTGGGACTCAGGCCTTTCCCATGGTTCTTGTCCAGATCCCAATGTTCAACGAAAAGGAGGTTTGTGCCTTAATATGTATTTAGAACATTGATGATATATATACATGTAGCTGAAACCACTAACCAGCATTGTTTTTTGGCTCAGGTTTACAACCTATCCATTTCCGCTGCGTGTAATCTATCATGGCCTACTAATAGGCTGCTGATTCAAGTACTCGACGATTCCACTGATCCTGCTGTCAAGGTACACAACTACACATGAATGAAGAATATCTTAATATCTTATTCACAAAAACCATTTAGCTTCAGGACAAATTACTAATAACCTAGAGAGTTTGGCCATGAGTTGAAGAACCAGAGACATTAACAATTGTGTTGCAGGAAATGATTGAGAAAGAATGTATCAAGTGGAGAACCAGAGGTATTAATATTGTGTACCATATTAGAGAGACGAGAGGAGGTTTCAAAGCTGGATCCCTTAAAGAAGGTCTGAAATGCAGTTATGTCAAAGAATGCGAGTATGTAGTTATCTTTGACGCCGATTTTCAGCCAGAACCCAACTTTCTGAGACAATCTGTACCTTTCTTAATCCATAACAAAGACATTGCCCTAGTGCAAGGCCGTTGGAGATTTGGTAAGAGTTCCACTGTTTTTAGTGAGTGTTTTCGATTGATGATTATAATCCGATTATAAATTTTCTAAAGAAAAATCACTGAAAATTTTGTTTAGGAGAATTTATGACAACTCGAAATCATTTGTTAGAAATATGTTGAAGGGACTAAAAAGGACACTGTTAAGCATGGCCTACTTCATTCTTGTTTGTTTAAGATTCATCATAACTTTGGGTTATAGAAAAAGAGTTGTTAATCTATTGATTGCTTTACTTAAGCATGGCCTTTTGTGTATTGGGTTGCATTTTAGTATACTAAAACTGATTAGATTTGAAAAATGCTGGTTAAATTTTGAAGTGAATGCGGATGATTGCTTGCTGACAAGAATGCAAGAGATGACTCTGGATTACCATTTCAAAGTCGAGCAAGAAGTTGGATCTGCTACCCATGCTTTCTTTGGCTTCAATGGTACAATTTCACATCCACTCTGCGACTCTCATTCCTTAAAAGTTATGTTTCTGTGAGAAAAGGGATGCACTTAGGAATTATAAAGATCATTGATATGGTTGGAAGATTAGAACTAAGATAACCTCTAGGGGCTTGTATTCTGCGTTATATTGCTTACAAAATATGAGAGACATGTACCATTAAGTTCGGACCTTAATGGATGGATATATTAAGTAACAATACATCTATCAATCTATCAGGTACTGGTGGAATATGGAGAATCAGCGCAATCAGTGAAGCTGGAGGGTGGAATGACACGACGACGGTTGAAGACATGGATCTTGCTGTTCGTGCTAGTCTCAAGGGCTGGAAATTTCTATACTTAGGAGATCTCCAGGTAAATCTTATCACGCTGCGCCTATATATACATCCAAGTACCAAATACTTATGAGTCTCAACTGCCAGTAATATGATCTTTTTGTGAACTTAGTAGGTCAAAAGTGAACTTCCAAGTTCATTTAGAGCCTTCCGGTCCCAACAGCATAGATGGTCTTGTGGTCCAACTAATTTGTTCCGGAAAATGTTTATGAATATCATCACCAACAAGGTTTGAAGAACTTCAATAGTTAAACTATATTGAAGTTAATGTAATTTTAATGCAACTAGAACAAAGGGTGTAACTTTTCTCTAATTCTGTGCTTTGCAGAAAATTTCACACCATAAGAGGTTTTATATGATCTACAGCTTCTTCTTCGTCAGGAAGATCGTAGCCCACATTTTCACTTTTTTCTTCTTTTGCATTGTTCTACCACTGACTGTTCTTGTTCCTGAAGTGTACGTCCCAAAATGGGGGTCCATTTTACTCCCCTGCATCGTAACTGCTCTTAACTCAGTTGGAACTCCTAGGTATATGCACGCATGTTTCAATTCAAATACATCAAATGCTGAATTTGTATGATTTTGATCATGACATATTGACATTTCAGGTCATTATATTTGCTTTTCTATTGGGTTCTCTTCGAGAATGTCATGTCTTTCCATCGGACTAAGGCCTCAATCATTGGCTTGCTGGAGACAAAGAGAGTTCACGAGTGGATAGTCACCGAGAAATTGGGAGATTCTCAAAGAAACAGACCCAATACAAAATCAGTAACTCTGAAGAAATCATTATTGAAAATCTTTGGTCAAAGGTATAATAATTTTTCCGAGGAAATCCATACAAATTAATTAGAACTGCCAAATCACCTGTTACATGTGAGTTGTGATGTATGAAGAAAAAGAAACTGCATAACATGTGTTGTTCAACTTTTCAGGATTTATTTTCAAGAGCTTGGAATTGCAATGTTTCTACTCATCTGTGGGTTCTATGACTTGTTCTATGGAGAAAATTACTATTTCACGTTCATATTCCTGCAAGTTATCGCCTTTACAATCACTGGATTCGGCTTTATTGGTCTGGCAGCCCCCAGCTAATAGCAGCATCAAACTCAATTCACTGTTAGCTGAAGTTTGACTGTTCGATTTAATACCACTCCGAGTCTCCGGTGATAGGGGAGGCCACCATGTACTACATTTCAAACAAAAGATGCGTTCTTTACTTCTTTACCTTGCTGATTGCAGATACGGAAAGCAAATAGTTTCTTTAAGTTAGTGCAGCAAAGAAAGCATATTCTTTTGAGTCACTAAAGGTGAGTTGGACTTTTCATTTTTGTCAATTTGATTAGCTCGGTGGAAAACTTTTAAGCCTTTTCCGAGTAATTTCTTAAAGATTGAATATTTGATATACATAACAGAACTATTTCACCATAAGTGAACTTCAAATCTGATTTACATATTGTTTCAGAGTGGAAACTGGAACGTATAGAATGGAGGAAAAGTGAACTTCTAATCTAGTATACACAATAGAATAGATCAGCATAAATGTCTATCTCGTTCTGTGTTTATGGGCAGGAGTTTTTTTGTTACTAACAAACCCTAAGAATTGGACGTTACACCTTTTGTAGCGCAGTGTACAACTTGGTTTGTACTATCTTCTCTGTCCTCAACCTTTAAGACTTCTTTCAATTAAGTCCTTTTTCTTTAATGTCTCATATTTTAGTCCAAGCCCTTCATCACCTTGTAAGTGTGACCAGGAATTATAGTACTCACAAGTCACAAAGGACCTTCCTAAAGAGCAAAAAGAAATATTGGTTGGAAATGTAAAGTTGTGTGAAATACTATATCTCTGATAAACGAAATTAACATCATATATTTATATTAATACGATGTTTATTTAATATAGTGAACATAAATTGAGATATATGCATTCTAATGTGGGTAAATATATCGCCTCGATCATCTTGCCCATTTTAACTACAAAAAATTGGCAATCCACCTTCTATTTTACTACGAATTAATCTTGCTAACTACATGGTACTTCTTTAAGTCTTCTTCCGATTAATTCGTGGTTTATAATATGTCTCATATTTTAGTCCAAATCCTTCATCTCCATATAAGGGCAATGAGGTCCAATTACCATAAATTATATTCTCTCACAATGTACTTCACTGGAAAATAAAATAAAAGATCGATTGCAAATGCAAATTTATATAGTACGACATTAAAATTATATATTTATATCAAATAGTGCGGGTTTGATATACATGCACTAGAAAACATGTATTGTAATGCATGTAAGCATGTGCTTTTTTACCATTTATATAACAATCAGTAACTCATCAAAACAAATGGAGAAGGTTACCGAAACAATTTTGCCCTATGATAACTCTTGTTCAATTTATGTTCCATTACAAATAAAAAGGTTTTCATGGTATAATCTTAACATTTATTGTACCTCCTCATAATTTGTACTCTCCTCATAATTTATATGAGGATTAGCAGAAATCTTGAATTTGTTTAGGTAACCATTTTACTTTCAGACTATATATATGAAAGTCACCAAACGAGTAACTTACGTAGAAAAAAATAAAAAATCTTATTACTTTTCATTTTCAAATTATGGATATTAAATTCACCAAACGAACAACTTACGTAGAAAAAATTGTAAATTTCTTATTACTTTTTATTTTCAAATTATGGATATTGAATTCACCAAACGAACAACTTACGTAGAAAAAATTGTAAATTTTTACTACCTTTTAGTTTCGGACTATGACTTGGATTATGTTTGTATAAACTTTATATTTCGAAAATAGATATAAAAATCACCGAACGAACAATTTATGTATAAAAAACTTAAAAAATCTTTTCATAATGCTGGCTATGGGGTTCGAACCCATGCGCACTTATGTGCAGAAGATCTTAAGTCTTCCCCCTTAACCTCTCGGGCAAACCAGCTGATATCTCCATGTAGAAATAGAAGATTTAATTAAATAAAGATTAAAATGCAAAGTACTAAAACTTACTGAATGAACACAAATCAAAACCCGATCCATTTTCTTCCGCAATTATCGAAGAATCCAGAAGACGACCTCTTACCAGCTCGCTCCAATATAATACTTCCACTCCTATCAGAGGAAAAACCCTAAACAATCCAAGTATCGAATCGAGAACAATTTTAATTTATCAAATTCGTAGTGTTCGATCATCAATGGCGGAGCATTTAGCCTCAATTTTCGGAACCGAGAAGGATCGCGTGAACTGTCCTTTCTACTTTAAGATCGGCGCGTGCAGGCATGGCGACCGCTGCTCGCGATTGCACACTAAGCCGAGCATCAGCCCCACGCTTCTGCTCTCCAACATGTACCAACGCCCTGACATGATTACACCTGGCGTCGACGCTCAAGGGCAGCCGATTGACCCGAAGAAGATGCAGGAGCACTTTGAGGTAGCTCTCTCTTTCAATTTTATGCTTAACCGTAAAATTATTTGTGTTTTTTTTTTCTTTTCATGTTTTGCTAAGAGTTGCGTTTGTTGCTGGTGTGAAGGAATGGTATTATAGATGTTTGTTTTGATAGGGATTTTGTGTATGAGCTGGGGATCTTGTGGATTTGAGCTTCTAAAGCTCTTTGGTGATATAATTTAAGTATTAGATCGTGTATTGTGATTAGTGTGATTAGCAATTACGTTTTGGAAGGTTTTTTTGCGAGAAATCGGAACTGTAATTTTGCCAGTTTCACGGTGAACTTAAGTTTGTGTTGCAAGGATATTTCTATAGAGATTGAGTTTTCCATTTTGAGGCTTGTTAAGGTTTTGATTATTTATGGTGAAAGTCATTTTTATGTGTGATTGTTTAGTGGTTTTGACTTTTGATTGTGTATTCCACACAGATTTTGAGTTTTTGAGGTATGGACCTGTTACCTCCAATTCTGATTGTATATATAAGCTTTTGAAACTGCAGATTAAATGATAGTGGCTATCATTTTTATCGTTTCCCTACTAGCAAGTAACATCAATGATGTGTGTGTCTTTTGTTCTGAAAGAAATGAATATAGGATCTGCAAAAACATTGGGGGCACATTTCATCTTTGTGTTTGTGTTATAATACTTGGATTTTATAACCCTGTTAGTTGGTGCTCTAGGACTTCTATGAAGACCTTTTTGAGGAACTCAACAAGTATGGAGAGATGGAGAGCTTGAACATATGTGACAATCTTGCAGACCACATGGTACTCCTTTGCTCCTTACTTATTGTGTACTTGTAGTCTTTTGCCTGCTATTGTTTGAACTTATGTATTGGTATTCTTTGGTAGGTTGGCAATGTTTATGTTCAGTTTAGGGAGGAAGAGCATGCTGCCAATGCATTGAAGAATTTGACTGGGAGATATTATGCAGGTCTTCATACTTGTCTAAGTTCAATTATGGTTTGTCTCGGTTTTAGATGAATTCCAGAAACTTACCTGAACATACTTTATTCTGTTTACGATATCTTTAGGACGGCCGATCATTGTTGATTTCTCTCCAGTGACTGATTTCCGTGAGGCTACTTGTAGGCAGTATGAGGAGAACACCTGCAATCGTGGTGGTTACTGTAATTTTATGCATCTGAAGAGGATTAGCAGGTGAACGTATGATTATTTTTCATTATGAATGAGTAAAAAAATTGGGCAACTGGAAGTTCTGTTTGCTGATTTGTGTGATGAAAACATGTAGGGAGTTGAGGCGCCAATTGTTTGGGAGGTACCGGAGAAGACGTAGCAGGAGCAGGAGCAGAAGTCCCTACAGGCACCGCAGCCATGAGGACCGCCCTCATGGAAGTCATAGTCACAGGAGGTATGATGATCGGGATTACCATGAAAGTCGCAGCAGAAGGCACAAAACTGAAAGTCCCAGCCGTGCAAGGGGTAGAAGTAGGAGCCCAGGTAGCAGGAGGCGCCGCAGTCCTAGTAGAGAAGGGAGTGAGGAAAGGCGAGCTAAAATTGAGCAGTGGAACAGGGAGAGGGAAGAAGCAGAACGTAACAGCAAGGCTGGTACTGGTGGTAATAATAGGGATGGAGATGACAACCATGGGAATATGGGAAATGGAGATCATTACCATGCTCAGTAGCAACTGGATCAGAGCTTACGGGTATCATCTATTACTGGTTCGTTACCCTTCAATTAACATTTAAATTATGTGAGAAAGTCTATGGAAAAAGGAATGTTTATGCTTAGATTCTCTGCATATAGGTCTTACAACACGTGTGAGCCCTTGCTTTTCAATGTAAAAGATGGGCCTTGCATGTAATTTCTCAAAATAAAGGATACTCATCTACAAGAAACAGACTCTATATGCATGGTCTGAGTGTAAATATCCCTTTACAAAAAGAACTTTTTGCAAATATTGCTTACTGCGCATTTTCCACTGTGCAGGTGGTGTGCAGGTTTACAATTCTATGATATGGATAGTGAAATTTTCTTGCTATCTGGTTTTCTAACTTCTAAGTGCATGCTTATTTGTGTTCATGATATATTTGCATGGATTTATCAACCTGATTAGTCAAGAAGTTTGGTTTAGCCACTCGCTGATACTGTGATTGCCAAGCAATAAGTAGACTTATTATCTCCTCATTTAGCCTTGTTGGCTTCCTTTTCAAAACCTCAGTGTACCACAGTACATTTTTAACTCTATTGTTAGCTCCAGGCCTTCAAAGGTCCTTAAAACTTCTTAGGGAAATAGTTTCATGGTTGGTGAGTTTCATCCATCATGGGCTTTCAAACACACTAACTAGCCTCTTGACTTGACTTCATTTGACCTTTTTCTTCTGTTCTTTCCATGGATCTCAAATTGAGTTTGACATTCTCCTTAATGTCTTAATTTTCTTTCTAAAGGTAGTATTGCGAATCTTAGAAATAATAGGCTTCCAACCATGTCCTTGATGTATAATCAAGTCATTCTTAGATTAATTTGAGTTAAGTAGGTCTATCATTAGTCTCAGGTTCAAGATCTGTATTCTTGCTTTGCTATATGCTCTTTTGGAAAATTAGCGATTCACTGGAAATAAAAATCCTTCACACATCTGCACGTGTCTTGTCATACGCTTGTGCTTTTTTGTTTGTATGTGCAGTCAGGTGGTAGGTATCCTGTTATCGAAACACATGGACGATTGTGAGTTTTTACAATTTCTGAGTTCCTTGGCAATTGGCATTTATTTTGATATATATGGATCTCACCTATTCAACTAGTTTTGCAGGTCCAGGTTCCCTGCTTATAAGGACTGAGTTTTAACATGACAAAACCTTACCATCAAATTTTGTACAGGTATTTGATCTACAGTGAAGAGAGTTTGCTCCCAACGAATGTATGCAGGATGAAGTCAAGTTGAAGACGCCACTTGCTGCTGCGCTGATATGTTTCCAGTAATATTTAGGTTGAAGTTTTTCTTTTGGCCGTGTCATCTTAGTTAGACTGTTCTGCTGGGTAAACTTGTATTCAGAAAAACGGGTTGTTCAACTTATGTTGTGGGTTTTGGAGCTTGATGTATTTTCAACTGACAATATTTATTATATGTCTATTTTATTACGTAGATTACTGCATAATGATTTTCCAATATCGGTACCTTTTGGAAAAAGGAAGATAAGCTTAATGCTCCTGACTGAAGTTTGTAATGCAATTTGCCCTTGATCTTTGGTAGGTTGTGCCGCAGTAGGCAACAACAACACATTCAAAAGCAAGGGGTGGGAAAATAGGGTGCTGCAAATCGTGCAAACTGACCAAATTTAAGGGGGTAAAATAATTTCAAGTCTGTAAATTAAACTACAGCAAAACAGCTTCAGATGATATGCAATGTTCATAGAGCTAGTGAAGAACTTGCATTCCGATTCCATAGCTTTATAGCATGATGCTTTTGTCCCAAAATATTTTTCCACTAAACAGAAATAGGACCCCTGGCAGACTCACAGTCCACTCCATAGCAGAGCAATCAAGTGCGGTGTGGAGCAACTCGGTAGCTCAGATGTCCTTAAGATATCGTAAAATGCAGTTTACGGAAACAAAATGTACCTTAGGTAGCATGTGACAAAGTGTGAAACAGAACAAACCCTATGTTGTGCATCAATCTGGATTCTGCCGCATGGTCTTACATTCGATGGCTCCAAAAGTTTAAATGAATTGGAAATGCTAATTATACCCAACAAGATACATCCTCCTTTTTGACAAAATATATCAATGGAAATTTCAGAGTTGAAGTGTGATCTCTAATTTGCTATACTGCAAAGTGAAAGTTCAGAGTTAAATTGCCATCTCTTATATGCTATGCAATCGATGTGCAATACATCAGAAAAAGTTTCTTAATGCCTACACGAGTGAATAACTGAGGATGTGCCATAACATGGATTAAAATCTCGTCTTCAAAAAAGAATCCACAATATTCGAAAAGCAGTAAATGCGCTATACTCATAAATAACTTAACAATCAATGATGGTATTCAAGCAATCTGACTCAACATCGCACAGAGATAAACAAAGAGAGCTACCAAAGCCAATGAAATACACAGAGAGCTACCAAGAGTCTCCACCAAATTAAAAATCCAGACTATCTAGTCTGAGTTATTATTAAACAAGGGCAATTGTAAAATCTACACATTTCCGCTCATCATTAATGATTGCACTACCATCTCTAGTTCTCTAGATTCACAATTCTACTTTCATTGAAAATTGGAGCAATCAAAGGCATGCAAATTTGGGAGTATTTAGTAAAATTAATACCAACAAACAATCTTTCAGACCACACTACATCGTTAAATTTCACATCCACAAACTATCAACTAAGAGACCTTTAAAAAAAATCAACACCTTATTTTAATCAAACCACGAGAGAGAGAATGCAGGAATATGAATAACAACATATAAACCCAATAATAGTAGTACCAAAAAACATTAATCTCATAAGCATATTCTGCCAAAACTGAGGATTATAGGATCCTGGATCCTGAACACCACTCCAAAATCCGCAATTAAAATTTTAAGAATAAATCACATATCATCTCATAGCAAAAGCAAAAACAATATTAATAACGACAACTACTACTACGTTCAAGCTGGATGTATAGTTAATGCAGACTCATTGCTTCCTTGCTCCGCCAAAAATCCAAACTACTCGATTTATTTGCGACCACCAGCCTTGCCCTTCTGTCCCTTGTTAAATTTGTTGCCTTGTTGGGGCTTTCCATTTCCCTTAGCAGCAACAGGTGAAGGTCCTGCTCATAAATAGGAATCAGTTGTGATTTAACTTCAGCAGACATAATAAATATATATACAAGATTAACCAAGACAATGTCAATATGCATCAAAACATGGTGTGTGTGTGTGTGTGTATATGTGTGTGTGTGTATATGCATCAAAACATGTGAGAATTAACTTCAATTAACGAAAACAAAACAATATGCATTTGACGGAAACCTTTCTGGTTGGGCTTGGCCTTCTTGCCAGCAGCAGCATTGTTGCTCTTAGGCGACTCAGCAGGTCTTTTCTTGGAAGGTGGAGGAGCCTGAATAACATTTAACATAGAAATTCAGAAATGATTGATATACAGCATAACATAATACAAAGTTACACAGCAAGAGTAAAGCAAATTTTAAATTTCATTGCAAATTGTATTAACGTACCACAGGTGCAGCTTCTTCCTCAGATTCATCAGAATCAGAGCCATCCATTGATGAATCATCCTCATCCTCATCTCCTTCCTCTGAATCATCAGAGTCAGAATCGTCCTCATCAGCTGTGGGGGTCTCAACCTTGGGAGTTTCTTGCTTCTTGGCAGCCTCGGTCTTTTTCGGCTCAGCTTTGACTATAGAAATAGCATATTTTAGTATCATTGCACATACTAGCATTATAGTAATTACACAAGAGAAACTAGGATGGATGTAGCTCTTACTCGCTTGAGGAAGAGCCATCATCTCTTCTTCTTCTTCAGAATCAGACATTTCACCAAATCCTTCCTCGTCTGCAAGAGCAGATCAATTTCAGAATAATACTTAAACAAAAACAGAATTATGAGAGATATTCATACCTATATAAACTAAGGAACTAGAGAAAAGAATTCTAGTAAAACAAAACAAAAAAAATTTGAGAGATATTCACACCTATATTAGCTAAAGAACTAGAGAAGAATTCTAGTAATCTTAAGTGATGAAACAAATTCTCCTACACAAGTATTACATTTACTTTCTTATTATCTTAATATAAAAGAGTAAAACAAGGCATGATTTGGAAAAAACAGAATACAAATAAATGACATTGGGTTTATGTTAAAGCATCATCACAACAAATAAACAACAGTAAACAATAATTATACATGATAAAACAACATCAATGACAAATTATATTGTGCAAAGAGAATAAATAAAAATGAAGTAGTTCAAAGAAACTAAGTGATACGAATATAAGTATGAAAGAAACTGACCATCAACAGGATCTTCAGCCTCGTATCCAAGGAAGTAGACACTGGCATTTTTGGAGCCATGAGAGAGCTCAAACTCTTTCTCAAAAACCAAATCGCACAAAATCTGAGGCCTATCTTCAGCAGCCAGAGTACCAATAACCATATCTTTATCGTCGATCTTCAGACGAACGAGAACGCTCTTGGCACTTTTCACATCCTTCACCTCACCGAGTGAAATCTGAAAACATCAATTTCCCAATATCTAAAATTATATACAAACTTCTAAAATTCTAGACAAACGTTTTAAGACCATCAAACAACTTTTAAAATTCTAGACAAACTTTTAAGACATCAAACAACTTTAAAAATTCTATACAAACTTTTAAGACCATCAAACAGCTAAACCCCATAAATCAGAACAATAACACTGAAGGAAGATAAAAAGCCATAAAGGATAGGGTACAAACCTGTGAGATATGGATCAAACGGCCCTCATCAGGTCGAACCTTAAGAGACTCTCCGGGCTTGACTTCGATTCCTACAATTTAAAAAGATAGGTAAACGAAGATAAACACAAGACAAGCACAAAAGGTTCAAGAATTCAATAATTAAGATAAGTAAGCATACCCCAAAACTCCATTGTTATTGATGATTGTTGAGTTGTGTGGAAAGGAAGGAGGAAGAAAGTCGAAGAGGGTTTTGATGAAAGAGGCGACGATGAGAGAGGCGTATATATAAGGGTATGATGTGAGGGTTTTGTATTTCAGGCCAAAATTAGGGTTTTAGCCTTTTAGGTTAATGATGGAAAATACTGTTTACGGCTACAACTTTTCCTTTTTTAGTTTATTTGTTTTCATACTTTCAAACTTTTACCATTTTTGATTTGGGCGGGTTTCATTTGGGCTTACACAATTTATATGGGCTTCTCTTAACCTGAATTCTTTTGACAAATTAATTCTTTTTTTAAATTAATTTTGAGCGGAAGATGAGAAATTATCATTTATATAAATTTTGAGCTTATATTGGTGAATAAATAATGAAAATGGGCGAAAAAGAATCGAGGCAATGTTGAGTTGAAGAATTTAAAAAGTATATTCGGTGTGAACATAAAATAACTAAACAAAAAAGAAGCAATGTTGAGTTGAAGAATTTAAGAATTATTTGTTGGGCTATACAATTAATTTTGAGTATGTTTGGGGGAAATAAATAAGTAAAGAAACCATTTTTTGTAAAGTTTGAAAAAAAAGAAGCAATGTTGAGTTGAGGAATTTAAGAATTATTTGTTGGACTATAGAATTAGTTTTGAATATGTTTGGGGAAATAAATAAGTAAAGAAATCATTTTTTATAAAGTTTGATTGATTTCGTTTCTTACGTATACTTTTAGTGTATGAGATTATGAGTTATATTAATATTATCGAACAAATATTATAAAATTCCTCTTTTGACCAGATTAGTGAATGTGAACAACATGTGTCCAATCAAGACACCGAACCTGCTAAGATTTACATTATTATTAATATATGTTTTGAACCTTAGTTAGATAAAAACGTTGTGGAAGAGTTTTAGCATATCAAATTATTTATTTCCACAACAAGGTTTTCCATTTTGTTTGTTTTGTACAAATAGGCGAATGCGAATGACACTACATTTTCCTCCTGCCAATATCATTTTTTGATTTTTCCTACAAGTAAAGAGAATGCTCAAACAGAACTACAGAACCTTCATACCACAGTTTCTCTTTTCTTTTTTCAAATGCTATCTAACCACAGCTGAAAATTACAAAATGCAAAAGAAGCCAGAGGAAATACTGTCAGATCAAGTACACTAACACACTAGACAGCAGCAAGTCCTGTGTTTTGAAACCAAATAACTCTCACATGAATATCTCCACACTAAATCATCAAACTTAGTTGCCGGAATTTGCTGGCGTGGTTGTCTTCTTGAAATCAATTTTGTCAACCTTCACCTCTCCATCAATTAGTTCATAGACATAGACCACAACGCGTAGACCATCAATGTCCATGAGAACAAAGCTTGGGTTCACATCATAGGTGATGCTACTGAAGGCACCAGTAGCAGACCCTGGATTAATAACAACTCCAGCCTCGTGTTTGTAAGCAGTAAACTGGTGTGTATGGCCAGTCACAAGAATATCAACATCCAACTGCCTCTGGAGCATCGCCAATGAATCGAGGTCTCCCCATGGAATAACCTTCATGAGAGAGTTTATAGTGAGAGAATGAACATAAGTACTTGAAAAAATCTTCCATACTGGAATAACAGCATTAAAAACTTAATTGAGTTATCGGTAATTTCAGCCAAATCTCCATTTCTAATAACTTATGCTGCCCATTATTAGTCCTGCAATGCTGCTCCTCAAATTGGACCCAATTTTTTTTTAAAAAAATCTGCACCAAACTTGCCAAGAAGGCCGTTCATACATACATTTTCCTTGTGCTTCCTATTTCTCATCATTTTTATTTTCTATACTAATTCTCTCGCTAAGAATCTGGTAACACATACTAGAAGGTCATCTGTATATATTCAGGTAAGAGAGCAAGACTCACTATAGAAGCAAACAAGAACAAGAAAGCTAACTGTACCATGATCACAAGAAGAAAAAAGAATATCACCTGGTGACCATGGCATACACCCAGCTTAAACTGACCAATAGTCAATGTCTTAGTCTCTGGATATCGTGGATCCTCATCATATTCACCTCGAGTGATGTGCAAGTCAGGGCAGATGGTTTTTAGGTAGTCATGAACCTCCTGCAGACATAGTATAAGATTCAGTTACTAATGATCAAAATCAAAGTATCCTCACACTAGGAAGTACTATTTCTTGGTGTTTTTTAACTTGACAAGGTTGCTCTAAATCATGTACAAAACGACTAAACCTCGTCAAGGAATCCTCAGTATAGTAGATGATGCCCAAGCACCTTTTTGTTCTTTGAAAAGGATAGTGGCTTTGTAGTTAGAGAGCTTTTCAGAGGCAATGTTTCCAGGTCTTTTATGTAGAAAAAACTTTCAGAAAGGCATCTATGGCACACTGAATCTGAATTAGAACTGGTCATATATGTCACGTAGATTGAAAGAATGATAAACATAAGTTGCTGAATTTAGACTAAACTATGCAATTGCTTCCTGCTATTTGGTCATCTATCACTTCTTCTATTTGGTGTTGGTTTTCAATCCTAAATCATGTAAATGTGGTTTTTAAGATATAGTACGATATATGAGGTGAGAACAAGCCATCAGGGAAGGAGAGTTATAGAGCATCCATGCTTAATGCTTGGTACGGCAAAGCCTGAATATGTTGACCAACAAGCAATTTACCTATTCCACTCTCCAATTGCTGGCCGAAGCAACAAGGAAATTAAAGGCAAACGACTAGATGGAATCTGGAAATCTTAATTTGCTAAACATGACACTCACCACAACGCTACCAAGAAGTTTCCACTTATGCACAAAATCCAAGCAAATATATAATAGGGAGAGAGAGAGAGAGAGAGAATTTTGATTATTATTCCTCTTACAGAAAACTCTCATAATACATTACATATCTTTCTCAAATCTGAAAAACTTCATCCATTTAGACATGTCTTCCATAAAAGAGCAAGTATAGTGGAAATGTGGCGTCCATATGATTCATTCTACGTCCCGTTGTCCTTAACTATAATGTTTACAGTTGCAAAATGGAGTATAGAATGAATAGTTACCTTAAAAAAAATCAAGAATATATGGCATCCGTAAGAATACAAATCCCGTATAGAGCAAGTATGGCATATACAATTAACATACAGCTTCTTTAATTGCAAACTCAAACATGCAATAGTTATTGTACAGTTAAAGTGCCTCCAGATACCAGAAGCTTTGTCAGTATACTCAGTACTACACATCCACTTTCAGCCTCAACAAATATTTGGACGAAGAAAAAATAAAAAGTTATCCACTCCCAGTTACTTGTATCATTGTATGCACTGGTGAAATTTGATATCACTCCAGATAAAAATATCAGCATTAGTGCTCAGCAGAACAGAGGGTACGACACTCGGTTACTCATTTTCATTAATTTTACCCATGTTCCGCGTTCATAGCACTACCTAGCATTCTCTTTGAGATCTCTGGAGCACCAAGCCAAATTTTACTGCTAAAATACAAATTAAGGCCTCAAAGATGTTCATGCCTAACTATGAAGCCAAGATAGTCCATATGAATTTCCAAATACTCAGCAAATAGAGATGATAGTAAAACAACATCATTTGCTTTGAAAAGTAGACACTGTTTCAGCTCAATAAAGCAATTATGTATACGTACACACCTCAGCCTCGACAACTGCTTTATTCACCAACACACAAACATCATAACTGACGACTCCGCTTGGCAAATCAAAGAACTATTTGTTTTTAAAATTTGTAACAGGCAGGTTCCATATCTTCAAACACATGATTGGGGTAAACAAACTTGTATACACGTACCCAAACATAGCAACTATATCCAGAAAGCAAACACTATTAACAGCATCAACTTAACCAAATCAAATTTCCCATTAAATAAACTAAGGAGTGATTCTGAGGAAGATGATGCTTGAGTGCGTTACTGATAAATACTCACTTTGATACACACGTTTCCTGTGCAAATGACATGCTGGATCTTGCCTGGAACAAGCATGGATTTGAACTTTGCTGGGAGATCCGGTGCCCTGTGCGGTATATGCAAATCGCCCAATGCAAGTACTAGAACCATCTTTCGGATAATACAACTCCCAAAATCTCAGAACTGCCAACAAACTGAAGGAACACAAACGAGAAAATCATGAGCAAAGATCATTTACCAACTAAGCAGAAGTCAACTTCCTCAAAGTCACATTGAGCTCAATCAAACAGAATTCTCGCAATGATCAGACTTTACTTCACGAAGTAGAGTCTAATAAACAACTGAAAATCATTTCAGAATATAATGCAATTTCTATCAATGCTTCAAGTGCTCATAATTACAGGATCATGATGATGATCAAATAATACAGATTTTCACACAGAAAAATAACATGAAATGAAACTACGAGCAGAAAACACATCTCTACTGTGTAGGTAGTGGAAAAGTGAATTGACATAAATCTCAATTAGCAGGGTTTGAGAAATTGAAACCTAATATGATGTGTAGTAGGTAGGGTAAATGAGTAGATCATGAATACCGTAATTGAATGTAGATGGAGCTTGGAAACAGGCCAGAAACATACGATAGCTGCGATTTAATCGGATCGGAGATCGCGGCGGAGCGGTGGCGGAGAGGTTGCGTAGAAAACAATACGGTAGTTGAAGGAAGAGAGAATGACCAATTGGGATCGGATGCTCTTGTTAGTAATTTCTCTTCAACATTAATTATAAACTAATTTAATTTGAGGATTTTTAAAAAAATTAGAAGGATCTGAATTAGTTTGAGGTTAAAAGTACATGAATCTAATAATATGGTTGAAAATGAATAGTGTTTTGAAAGTTTTTATATAAATGAAAAATTATTTCAGTTTAGTATGACGTTGAAAATGAAAAAAAAAATTATTTTTAAATGAGTTTCCTAGGAAACAATGTTTAGACATAAACATAAAAACATAAATTTATAATATTACATAAAAGTAAGTTGTTAAAACCAACCTAACACAAAGTAAGCAAAATAGATATAAAAATTGAATACATATATTTAAAGCAGTATAAGAACACAATTGATGGCGCGTCTGGAAACAAGCAAATTTAAGCGAAGTTTTCTCGATTTTGTAATTTTGTGGGTGAAAAGCAAAATTTTGCTTTTTATTCACACTCCCAGTCCAGTACGCGTGAGATGCACGCATTGAGTCAACAACAACGATACATCTTCTTCCTCATCCCAAAGTTTCACAGGTCCACCTCCCTCCCCGCGCCAGCCACCTTCTTCTTCATCATCATCGACGCCTCCATCGACCACCATCTCACTGTACCATCTGCTGCTCGAAGTTTGTTCATCACGCCTTCCCACACCCATCATCTCAGTCAGATCTGGCTTCATCACGCCTTCCCACTCCCATCGACCATCTCCTTCAACTCCGATTTTCTGTCGGAATTCGACCAAAATTGTAGGCATCGAAAATCCCAGCAAACAAATAGGTTGCATTTTGAAGCCAATGTACCCAATTCTTCATCCTAAAACCTAGATATTAAGTAACTTGAATTTAATTACTATTTTAACTTTTAATTTGAGTTTTTCTTGTATGTCAATTTCAGTTTTCTTAAGAAGACCATGTATTAACATCCAGGAGCACACCAGAGGGTATGTAATCGTGGGTATGATAGTAGTGATAGTGTGAGGGAGTGTTAGGTTCATCTTCTTCGGGAAGCTGAGGTCCCCGATCGATCAGATGAAATGGAAGAATGGGTCAGATTTTCTATCGATTCAATCACTTTTTATTGTTGGCTGAATTAACTCTATTGTTTAGTCTATATCAAAAACAAAATTTCTTTTTAAGTTTGTTAGACCATCCACAATGGTGACAACCCGACAGCGAGTCGTCGTCGTTTTTGCTCCAATGGTGGCGCGTCGTCGTCGCGTAGTCGCCACGTCATCATTTTTTTTTTTGAAATTTTTATTTACATATTATTCATATTATAAGAGTGCTTAGATGTTGAATTAATAAAATTTTATTGTTTTAAGTCGTTTTATAATTTATTTAAGGTTTAAAATTAAAAAAAAATTATTTTGCTAAAAACATATTTAATATATTATAATAGTGTTTAGAAGTCGAATTTAATAAAATTGAATTATTAGAGGTGTTTTACAATTTTAAATTTAATTGAGAGAGAAAATGAGTTTCAGATGGAATGATAAAAAAATAATCGATATTGGTCTCTATTCGTAGATCTCAAATAGACTAATCCGTTGGTAATTTTTATATATTTTTTATATATAAAAAGGTAAAAAATAAAAAATAAAAAAGGAAAAGGAAAAGGAAGAGACAGCTCCATCTTCTTCTCCGGCCTCTTCTCCAATTTCTTCTCGCCACCGGTTGAAGAAACAAAAAAAAATGGAAAAGGGAGCAACACATGGCAACAGCCGATTGGCTTCTACCCGCGCCGTACCAGGCGCTTTGCGCGCCGTGGCACGGCGCCAATCGACTCGTCGCGTCCGTTGACGCGGCGAAATCGATCATCGGGCCGCCTTCGGCGCGGCGTCGGGCACGACGGCGACCCGTTGTAGAAGGTCTAATGTATGTTAGCTTGTAGCGATGAATGATGATCATGTAAATATGTAATGATTGATTTGGGATTGATATAAATCATATTCATGTAATTTGATTGCAACAGTGATACTCTCAAGAAAGAAAGAAAAGCACATCTATTGATGTGTTTCAAAATATTGTACTTCTTCCGTCTCAAATTCATCTTTTCGTATTTTGATATATTCCAAGTTCATCTTCACATCTCTTTAAAGGAAAATGTTTCTCCTATTTTATCGATATCTCTACTACTTTATCACTATATCTTCTACTTTATTCACTTTGTTTTTAAAATTGTATCCAATTCAGCGAGAAAATAACTTCGGAACGGAGAAAGTGTATATTTTAAAATACAATGCTAACTTTTATTAGGGCTTTACACTTTCAAAATGTAAACAAACATATGCAACCAAGCAATGCAAAACAATATTATCTTACACCTAAACACCAAACATATCACACCCTAAAGATACCATGGAAATGGTAAGGATAAATAAGAAAATTTTCAATTTATAAAATTTTACAAAATCCACCCTCCATATATGGCCTCATATAACTCACTCTTTCATGATTTATAAATACTTCTAAAAAAATGAACTAAGTTTTAAAATTGTTACATATACACGCTCAAAAGTTAATATCAACGTACAAATAATATCGAAGATGCGCACTATTGTTTTCTTTTTAGTAAAGAGAGCCGAAGCTCTCAGATTTTATATATATATGAATCATGGCGGTTTGTTGATTTGACATGCGACACCATTAATTCTTTTCTATTTAATGAATTACTTGTAGGTCACCACATTTTTTTTTTTGAATTTTTTTTTGAATTTTTAAATACGAATAACGGCTATATTTTTCAAACAAATAAAATAACATCTATATTTTAATGAAATAAATAAAATAACGACTATATTTTTAAAAACAAATAAACTTGACAACTATAAAAAGGTACTCTTACCTACTTCATCTACCACAACTTCTTCTTCATCCACGTTTCAAAGGAATTAATATTACATCCATGTATTAGTTCATCCACTGCACAAACCTCTACCCAATTTCCTTCTAAGCCTTCTTTGACAGATATGGATTATACCACAAGCCCAATTATCAAGCCCATTACTCATGAGCCACTAGTCCGGCCCTATCTACCACCTCATCGAGAGCCCAATGTTGCCTCTATCCAGCCAATCACTGATTCAAGCCCAATAACCATCTCCCCAACTCCAGCCTCGCCTAGCCCACCTATCTTCACATTTGGCCAACTTCACTCACAGGCCCTTTTCCTCTCAGTATACAATTTACCACACCTTCTAATAAACTGGAGTTAACTGGAACCCTGACCAAGAAACGTGGTCGGCCGGTGGGCTAGCTCAACCTCTGGCCAAAAGAAGTATAAGTCAAAAAATTGGAAATTAGAATGTTAGAGAGCAGGAGGCTGCTTGTGAGTCGGTTAGTTAAAAAACAAAGACGATTGGAGATGTTCCCAATGTACCAGAGGCGGGTGTTCCTCGACAAATCCGCACATCCCAATGAGTTGTTTATCATGGAACTGTCAAGGTTTTGGTAACTTTAGACAGTTCGAGGGCTTAGTGAGTTCGTTCGTACTCATAACCACACTCTTATTTTTCTTATGGATACCCGTCTTGGGACCATTGAGATTGATAAGATTAAACGGCAGCTTGATTTATTTGGTATTTGTGTTCCCGCAATTGGTAAATTGCATTCGGAGACTTTGTTGCATATCTTCAAAGAGTGTGATTATGCTTAGATTGATTTGAGCTATGTTTGCTTTGCCTTTATCTGTGATGTCTGCCACCCCATCATATTTCCTTGATTGGCTCCAACAGGTGCGTGGTGCTTTGAACAAGGAGCAACTGAACTTGTTCATTGTCTCTTGCTGGTCAATCTGGAGTAACAGAAACAAAACCACTCATGAAGGCACCGGTTATGATGCACGAGATTCCACGAGCTTCTTTGCGGATTATATTCAGAGATATCCTCGTCTATTCGAGTCCACGCCCGCCTGAGTCTGATGTGAGCTGGAAACCGCCACCTGCCGGAATTTGGAAGGTAAATTATGACGCCTCTTTCAAGCCATCCAGCTTGACAGCTACCATTGGTGTGGCTATTCGGAACTGCAGGGGAGATATATGTCACTGGAAAACAGAGAGGTACACCCATGTGTTCGATGCTAAGACGGCAGAAGCTATTGCGGCACGTTGTGCTGTGAGTTTTGGATGCGGCCTCAACCTGGAACATGCAATTTTTTAAGGTGATTGTATTGCAGTGGTGAACGAATTACAAGCGCAGGGACCGTCCTTTTCGACAATCGGGAATCTCAGTTTGGAAGCCAAGTTGTTAGTAAACTCTTGTAATTCTGTTTATTTTATTTGGGTTAAGAGATGTGCCAATCTGTTGGCATATAATCTGGCCACACTAGTAAACACTGATATCGTTGGCCCCTCCGTGATTCCGTTTGCAAACCAAGATGTTCTTGATTTTTCTACTCAATGCTATGCTATTTTGGCCCTAAAAGAAAAATTCGGATTATAACAAGGAATACGAAACGGATTAGAAATTGGTTAAATTACTTTCCGGATTAGGATTTAAGAAACATGATCTAATCCAATTCGGATTATACCAAGACGATTAGATTAAGTTTCCTCATTTAGGAAACAAATCTTTTGTTTTCTTAATTATTATTGATAGGCTATATAATCTAAGTTAGATTAGAGATATTTATATTTATTTTATTAGAGTTCTAGTTAGATTAGTCTTATTCTTTTAATTTCTAATTAAATTAGTTATAACTTTTTATATTTTATGTATATACCTACGTTCTATGATTAAACACAATTTACTATTCAATAGTCTAACAATTATATACTCCCATCTACGTACTAATCCGGCTTTTTTTTATTGGAGATGGATTTTATGGAGAAACTTAATCAACTCTCACTTGTTTCAAAACTATGTTCGGAGTTGGAAGCAAATCTTGGATCAACGTTTGGTGACAAGGTGTTGGCCGAGTTTCTTATTGACATTGGTCGTCCATGTCACTGTGTTCAACACTTCGAAACCAGATTAAAACAATATGATGTTACTACCATTCCTGATTATCTTCTTCGATCCATCTTCAATGATTCATTCTATTTTGCGCAATAACAACAACGTAAAGACGACGAGTCCGATGATGAGAGTTGATGGCCAACCTCCCAAAACGAACCCGAACCCATCTACTACCACCCATGGAAGAGGAGGATCAGGAATCAAGTCACTGATGATGACGACGACGTCGTTCCAAGAAGAAGACCGATGAAGCGCTTAAGTTCGCCTGAGATGTGGGAGACTAAACAACTGCTTGCTTCAGGTGTCCAGGACTATCGTCCTATTGTTTTTAATGATCAAGATGATGAAAGAACTGATCAACTTGAAGTTGAGTTAAATGAGGTTCACCCTCCTTTTCTTGATCATCATACCTAATGATATGTCCCCTGTCAAGATACTCAAGAACCCGCAAGGCTCTTTATTTCGTGCCGCTGCCAATCAATCTGCTCTCACCAAGGAGAGGAGGGAACTTACGGGACTACAACGGAGGGCGATGTTAG